>JAUOBX010428655.1:0-10488 GCA_032360705.1 Eupentacta quinquesemita
TTCCTGATATACCCTATGGAAGTGTGTCTTTTGTTCAAGAAATGTATTTCCCATCGAATATAACCCTAACTTAGACCGTGACTGTGCTAACTGGGTGCTGATAATTATTTCCTAATGAATATCCAAACAGGCAGCCAAAAGTGCTGACGTTGTCGATGAGCCAGAGGAGGTTGAAGAGATCATCTACTCTGAGGCAGACATCCCTATGCTTCAGGAGGAGGTGACCAGATTACAGGCAGAGTTTGATGCTGCTGTAGTGGTCAAGCATAAGCTAGAATTGGAACTGTCTGCGAGCAACGAGAGGCTGAAAGCAGCTACTGGCATGCTTCTCAGGTAAGTGGTGGCCAGATACCTAGCCCAGGGTTTGCACCTCCCCGCCAGCATCAACTACCTCGAACTCTTATAAAGAGATGCCAGAATGGGTAGGGATCATCTTTCATGAGGTGGGGTATATCACTGATCTATACATCATGATACTGACAACATTTCTGCATTGTGGCAATTGAGGCATGATTTTCAGTCCAATAATTTGTGTCTGCGGCAGTAGTCAAGACCAAGGCATCTGAGACCCGCTTTCTGAACACATGTATTGTGCTCACTTACTAGGTGGACCACAGCCAATTGCATGGATCCTCCAGTCATTTCTGTCCCTCATACAGGAGCAATCTCTCTTGGCACATTCAGTCCAGTGTTTCTCTTCAGGATGCTGACAATGCTGCACATTTTCTGCCTCTGTTCCTCCTGCCATGTGTGGGTTCCCAGGGGATGAGCTGGTTTGCAGGTAGTTCAGGGTGCAGGTGTTGGTGGTCCCAGGAGCTTATTGCAATTAGTTGAACGCTATGTATTAGCGTCCCGTGCCAAGAGCGGGACAAACAATTTCAGGTTTCAAGACCTGTCTTGACTACAACACTGGACTTTGCGGCACTCACTTTCTACAGAATTGTTCTGTATCGACACTAAATACTTACACATAGATATATTTTTGTCAGATAATTTAATAGGTAGCAAATGGCATGTGCCATTAGAGCAGCAGGGTTTCCAGCTCTACCTGGAAAACCTGGAGTTATTGAATTTGAAAGAGATGCTTTAAATCATGGAAGGTCATGGAATTCGAGGGAAAATTATTCAAATACTGGTGCAATCATGAAATTTGATTAGCCAAAGCATTCAATTCTCAAAATATGGAGGAATCAATCGGGTAGAAAAAAAGATCAGAACAATTGCCAAGTTGGCTGTTTTGAGCGATATATTTTTCTTCAAAGATGTTGGTTGCACAAATCCATTTGATTGAGTTAATTGCCAATTGCCTACACATGATTTGACCCACTGCTAATGTCCCAAATCACTCGAAGGGTACTGCCAATAAAAATATTTTAGCTCTTTGACGAAGGTTTTCACAATTACAGAAGTTCCGCATTGCCTTTACAAGGAGGCACTGCCCCCTAGCATATACTGCTCCTCTGCATCAGAGCTAGCACCCATTTCGTAATCCAGGAGAGAATTCTCTCATTGTGAATCATTTCGAGAGACTTTGGGAATGATATGGAGACTGGTTATGAGATTTTCTCTCATCATAATGGAGCCTCAGTTCTCATGGACTAGGACTTTGTATTTTATTCATATTACATTTTTCCTCAGCCTCCAAGCAGAGGGCCAACGCTGGAGGGCATACGTGGACCAGAATGCTGAGACCGAGTGGCTGTTGACCAACTGTCTGGTGGGGGCAGCCTACCTGGCCTACTGTGGAGCCATGACCCTGGACGCCAGGAACAGGCTTTCCGAGGTCTTTGGGGATATGTGCGCCCAGCATCACCTCCACGTCCCGAAGAAACAACTCTTCAGTGATGTGATGCTCATGGATTTCCTCTATGATCAGGTTTGTACTGGACTTGAGTCAGATATATTGCGACAGGGCTCGAAATAACCGACAGCACCGATGGCCATTGGCTGAGTGTGCCCCTACTGATGGCTGTGGTGCCCCTCAGAGATCTCCTATAGAACAACACAGTCCCATGGCCATTTTGGGCTGTTTTAGTCCATTTGGCCATGCCTTTTTGGATTCGTATTTCGAGCTCTGTTGCGAGTAACATTCAGAGTGCTGTTGGTCAACGTACCTCTCCTCAATTGTATCATGTTACTCATTTGTGAAGATGCAGTTTTCATGTATAAAAATATGAGAGCTACGAATGGTTCCCGATTCCTCAACCTCAGTCGAGAAATTTATGCAGTCAAGACGGTGTATGTGTGTTTGGTGGGATGCCCAGCTCGTTAATAGATAATTTGACCCTGAGGTCTGAGGTAGATGGGAGTCAGTCTGAAAATCAGTCGACACGATAAGTCCAGAATGCTTGGTCTGATCAGGCTGAAAATTGGTATGTAGCTTTGTTATGGGGTGTACAATAACACTAATGTATTTGGTGTTGACACTTGACAGGGGGTGATATTCCAGAGGGAATGAGGAATTAGGAGGAGTACAATATTTTGGCAAATGTTGGCTTGTTAACACAATAACTTGACCATGCCTGGATGGGTGGAGCTGAAACATTGGCATATCTCTTTCCTGTGATGAGTACATGATCCCTACTGTTCTGAGGTCCATTCAGAGGTTATTCAGGGTCAACAGAGGTCCATATGTCTGAAATCTTGTTAAGTCCAGCCTATCCATACATGCCTACTCAATGCCTATTCTTGTTTCACAGGTTGAGATCGAATCTCTCCGGACTCTGAACCTGCCCTTTACCGTGAATTCGCACAACAACGCCTGTTTCATTCTACAAGGGGAGAGCTGTAGTGCCTGGCCCCTCATCTGTGATCCTACAAGCAGAGTGGTCGACTGGCTACAGGATTACCTCAGCGGGAAACTGGTCATTGTCAAGTATAACGTAAGTTGAATCTAATCTTGTATAATAATAATAATGATTCTCATAAAGTGCAAATCCAATGCGCTGCCGGGACAACAAAGCCAAGAACAGTCTAATGGAAAGTTATGTTCGCCGGGTGAGCGATTTTGACCTCATGACCTTATGTTTATAGATGCCTTAGTGGAGACACAGCAGCATTGCTGCTCTTGTAAGATGTTTCTCAAAAGTGTGCAGTGATTAGTGGGGGCTGCGTACTGTCCACAGTGGGAAAGGAAAGGTATGATATGTTTATCCAGAAACAAATAGAATACATGGCAAAGTTTTCCTGTTGAACTCACCAAGAAATTGACCAAGGGGTTGAACGAGCATTATCACCCATGAACAACCATGTCATGACACTCTTGACATGGTTGTGAAGCACGTGTGTTCAGGGTTTGGCATCCCATGTCCAGACATGTATGCACTTTGTAAAACAGGGCTAGACCTGTCTGGCTACTCTATATAACTCTATTATACCATTCCATAATTATACCATATATCACTTCAGGATGCTACCATATTATTCTACAATACTACCATACCACTCTTTTCTTCAACCTACCTTAAACTATTCCACAATCTGTTATTATACCATTTCGCACACCATTCTACCATAGATCCCCTCATTCCATAACATAATTCAACGATTTTCGCATACCAATTTACAATTCTACCTTCCTGGAACCTGTATTCTCCTATACCTGGTTTCTTCTTCGATCCTCTTACAGGAGCTGAGGTCCCAGTTGGAGACCTGTTTGACGGAGGGCACACCCCTGGTGATCATGGACTGTGTTCCCTCAGCCCTCGCCCACGATCCAAGGTTCTTCCAGCTCCTGAGACGGAAGATGCAGTTTTGGTCCTCAGCAGGAGTCTTCAAGATGATGGTCAGTGTCACCTGTTGGGCATTATACATGAGATATACACTTTGATTCATTGCTTGTGTTCATGGAACTTTGGCACATCCTGGACAACCCTTTTGGCTTTAACAGCATTCAGCTGATTATCTGATATTAGCTTTAATTTCTTAGTTGCAATCATGCTGAATGATGAATTTTTCTACCTGACACGGCAAAACAATGTGGGTCGGTGTTGTTGTGAACCACCTACTTCTTTGTCGTCTCCACCGCTTTCAGTCCAGACTCCTGAAAAAGTGGTTGTCCCATCTACAAAAATCGTCACAAAACTGAAATTGTCTGAAATACTAATCAGTACTTCGGTACTAATTACTTGATACCCGTTATCATAATGTTATTTGCATCACACGGATTCACAGACCATTGCTCGTCTCAATTTCAGTATATCTACTATTAATTGCTCCAGGTTGCAAACCACATTGTTGAGTGTAATTCATCTCATTGTCCATTTATTCATGATTTCTGCACCTGTTACCCTCTTCCTGACTATGAACACATGACCTGTGTACCATTACTTTTGCTCATACGACTATTTCCAACTAATAATTGCTCCCACAGGTTGCAGACCACGAGGTTGAGTGTAATCCTTCGTTCCGTATCTACTTCCACACAACCTGGTTCCCGAACCTGCTACCTCACTCCCTGGCAGCGTACATCAGCCCAGTCTACTTCTATCAGGGCAGGGGGGATGTGGAGGAGGAACTACTGGATCGATTCATGCTCCTGGAGAAGACACGACTGGATGAGGACAGAATCGCAAATATCAAGGTAAATGTCTCACGCAACCCGTGATTTTGGATTTTGTTGTTAAGAAAACATGTGATTGTGTCTGAATTGTGTAGTAGTAGAAGTAGAGTTGATGTAGAAGTATGTACTTGTTTGCTTGTGGTAGGATTATATTCTTGGGATGAAATTGTTTGCTTAGTAGAATTCTGTGCCGAAGGTTCAACTATCTGAGTAGAATTGTGTGCTCGGAGTAGCATTATGTGCTTGGAATGAAGTTGTCAACTCAAGAGGGGAAAGAGATGTTTGCTCGGGAAGGAGTGGTGTGTTTGGGGTGGCGCTCTTTACCTGGAATTTTGTTTGCTCGGGGGTACAACTGAGGTACAACTATGACCTTAAAATAGTTCTTTGCTTCGGGTAGAATTTTGTGCTTGGAGTAGTACTCTGTGTTTGGAATAGAGTTGCTAGCTTGGGATGGAAGATGAGCTGTTTGTTGGGGGTAGAATGTTAGTTATTATGGTAATTTTCCTCCTTGGTATATGAATGATCCTTCCTAGTCAATTCCCTTCAAAACACTTCCAAAAGTTGTAAGAAGACCACACACAGACTGTGTTAAGGTAAGGCCCAGTCACATTATAACAATTTTTTTATCGGATTGCTACACAATTTTTCGATTTGGGGCCGACTACCAAGGAATGCGGTAATGAGGTTCATACAGGCTGATACAACGCCTAAATACCTTTCCTTAACGTGAAGGTCCTTAGTCGGCTCCATTCTAATGTGACGTCATATCGAAAACGATAAGAATCAGACGACAAATCGGATAGCTCTCCAATAAATAGAAGCTGGGTGAATATCTCGAGTTGGGAATGAGCGATTTCACATCGAATTGGTTACACACATAGCAAATGAGGTCCTCTATCATTGTCGCTGGGTATATCCACCATGATGAAAAGAGGCTGGCATTCGTAGGCCAAAAATCGAAAAAATTAGATCGTTGCACTATACGTTATCGTTGTAGTGTGACCAGGCCTTCAACCTTGTCATTAGGAGAAGGCTGGGTGATTGGGAGTGGCAGGTGGATGCAGCTAGGTGTTTCATTGAGTGAGTGAGCAAATTACATTTGAAGCTATTATTTTAGCAATGGTCAATTGGAAGGTAATCCTTGTGAATGTGTTTTTTCCATCTCCATAGGAGATAATCAGCAACATGAGACAGTTGAATGAGCTGGAGGAGAGAATGCTGGACTGCCTGGCCTCTGACACCAGACTGCTAAACGACCTCAGCATGACACGGAAACTGGCCGATATGAAGAAACACTATGATGAGACCGTTGAAGGGTGAGTGGATCTCAGAGCAGCGGTCTCAGAACTGTTCCCTGTGGGACACTAAATGTACATGATATGAAAGCCAGCTGACATGAAGTAACACTATGATGAGACAATTGAAGGATGAGCAGTGGTCCTAAGACTGTACCCTGTGGGACACCTGATGTAGCACTTTCTACACGAAGATACTCCATCTGAAGTAACTTTATCATGTTCTTTGATTAGAAAATGTCTAATCCAGCATCAAAAAGTATCTTTCCTTCCCTCATTGAAGTTTGAGTTGCGATTTCCCGCCAGTTGCACCTTGGCTAAGAGATGTTTTAATCAATACATAGTTTATTGTTCCTACTGTTTTTCATAACGTTATACTACGCTGTTTTTTTTTCTCATAGTGACCGTTGTAACTTGTAAGCCAGTTCACTGTTATCAATGCGCATGCTCACAGGGGGTAAACATTCGGGACAGGCAGTGGTTTTATATTATTTATTCAAGTTACAGCATTCAGTTCTGACAGATATATAAGGTTAGGCCTTATCCACAGTATGGCTCCATGTTTACATCCCACAGATATCCTTCGATGCTCATTGAGTTTACATGAGTGCCCTCGCAAAACTTGTTTTGATGGTAATACGAACCAAATATTCCTAAAATGTTGTTGAACTTGACCCCTATCCCTATATAATTGTTGTAATCTCAACAGTCAAGATCGAGTCCAGATCTCCCAGAAGGCCATCCATAATGCCAGGGAGGGGTACCGTGCCATCGCCAAGCGGGGAGCTGTTTGCTTTGATGCTGCCCGGGCCATGCTGGAGGTCAACCCTGTATACCAGTCGTCATGGCAACAGTTCCTACAGGTCTATGATGGGTCTATCAGGCATTCTGAGAGGTAAAACTGTTTGTTGTTGTTCTTCACTGCTGCAAACAAAAAGGCCACAAGATGTGTGAACTTCAATTTGAATAATCTGGGACATTCTTGTTATTTGAAATCCCTGCTTTTAGACTTACGGAGTGGGGAGCCGAGTTCATATCAAAGACTCTGAAAGTGGTACCTGCTGCTATTTCGCTGGATACCCACTGGGAGAGAATGGAACTGGGTGAGAACTAGGGGTTGGCATTCAACATGGTGCTGTGAGAATATACCCCCCTCCTCTCTACATTAGGTAATGTGGATTCTCGCTAGCCAGCGATGAGGCCTGAGCCTGACTCAGCCACCACTTCTCCCTGAAACCCCAGCACAGCTGCGCCTGCCAAGAGTTGGGACTGTTCCTACAGGCGACTCCAACCCACTGAGTCCTGTGCTGGCAGGATTCAATGGATGGGATAGCCATCTGCCATCACAAAATCCTATGTAGATGTCGCAACATCCATACAAGTTCTCAACTTTCCCTAAGAATTCTCCAAGGTTTGCAATCAGTTAAGCAATAACCCAAGGTGTGGAGCTAATGTTACTGAATTGTGCCTACAACATTGTGCTGTCGTGTAAGCTCCTTGGTGACGATTGTTGCCAGTTGAGTTAGCTTTGTGAGTGGGGTGAAGTGGACTAAAACCTTCATGTGATCTACCCCATGACTGTTCTCATTAGTTTTTCAATAGGCAGGTCTTTTCCATTTCTTCTCGATTTTAGGATTTCTGTGAAGGCTGTTGTTGACAGGTTGACCTCTCAGGCCTTCCAGTCCTGTGCCAGGGCTCTATTAGAGAAGGATAGATTCATCTATGCATTGCTGCTAGCATTGGAGGTGAGTTTGTCTGTCTGTCTGTCTGTCAATATGTATGGGATCATAGTCTATTGCAACAGTCCGTAGCCTTATCATGTCACATAACACCTTGGGTAGTAAATTGTGTTTGGACATAATTGGGGAGCAGGAGATTGCTTTGTATCTCCCAAATAATTATTATACAAATACACCCAATCAGTCCTTTTGAATAATTCCATTCGGAGTCTCTTCAAAATGAAAACTAGTCTTTATGTCATGTCTAAATGAAGTTCATGAATAGACTCTGTGGAAACTTTTTCATCCATTCATGTGTGTGTGTGTGCATGTGTATGAAGCAGTGTGACATCCCCCGGAGTAATTCGAATGGTCGAATGCCAAAATTTGGGTTTGAATTTCGAGTACAAAACATCAACCAACAAGTGTTTGTGTAGAGCTATATTATTCAGAGTCTCTTCAAAACGAATAGTCTTTATGTCATGTCTAAAGTAGACTCTGTGGAAACTGTTTTATCCATTCATGTGTGTGTGTGTGCATGTGTACTTGTTTTCTTATTCTGATTGGAGACCTGTATGAAGCAGTGTGACATTCCCCTGGAGTAATTCAAATGGATTTTCCATGTCCTCGGCTTTCGAGCATGGGAGGTCGGATGCCAAAATTTGGGTTTGAATTTCGAGTACAAAACATCAACCAAGAGGTATTTGGATCGAATGAAATGTTAGCTTCTGTGTTTGTGTAGAGCTATATTATTGCAGCTGATTTTCATATAACTTACTTTTGCTCACTTTTGATTACTCTCTGTTCTCATGTGTTCTTTCTTGGTTGGTGCTGGTGATAGGGAGTTCCTGATCTCCCCACACCGTGGGTCTATCGTCATGTATACTCATTACAACATTCTGTGTTTTTGTATTGACAGGTGGAGGACTCTATTGGCCATGTTGGTGCAGGTGATAGGGAGTTCCTGATCTCCCCACACCTTGGGTCTATCGTCATGTATACTCATTACAACATTCTGTGTTTTTGAATTGACAGGTGGAGGACTCTATGGGTCATGTCGGTGCAGGTGATAGGGAGTTGCTGATCTCCCCACACCTTCGGTATATCGTCATGTATACTCATAACAACCACTCTGTGTTTCGTATTGACAGGTGGAGGACTCTATCGGTCATGTTGGTGCTGGTGATAGGGAGTTCCTGATCTCCCCACACCTTGGGTCTATCGTCATGAATACTCATAACAGCCACTCTGTGTTTTCTTATTGACAGATTGAGGACTCTGTTGGTGCTGGTGATAGGGAGTTTCTGATCTTCCCACACTCTGGCTCCCTCCTGATGGATACTCATTACAATCACTCTGTGTTCTTATTATTACAGGTAGAGGACTCTAGTGGTCATGTTGGTGCAGGTGATAGGGAGTTCCTGATCTCCCCACACCTTGGGTCTATTGTCATGGATATTCTAGGCCACACAGTAGCCTCAGACCACAGAGTTGCTCAGCTCAAGAAACCTTTCGACTGGATGACCGATGAACAATTCCAGAACCTACAGGTCTGTAGTACCTCTTAGGCTCTTACACACCTCCTAAATTAAAATATGTTCTCTTCTTATGAAAGTTTTTCTTAATTTTAAGTTGTAGTTATGGTAATAAGTTTGGTAATGAATGTTTCTCTACTAATCATTAGTGGTATCTATTTAAAATCTATAGAGAATTAATGCAATGCTAATTTCCACTGAGGTCCATCAATCAATACAAAATAACAGGAATAGAGAAGATAATGATTCAACAAAGTATGAACAACAATAAAACAAAGAAACTAACCCGCAACATGAAAACATAGTAGACTAACATTGTTAAACGAAAACATCGAAATGACGAAAAAATTAGGAGATGAAAAGCGTACCAGTAAGATTCTGAAAATTGGGTATCAAATATGTTCTTCCTTCCTTGTAGTCTCTGGCTCTACACTTTGAGTGGTTCCAGGACATGTTTGAGAGGATGCCTAAAGATGGCCGAGAAACCCAGTGGCGCACTCTCGGTGAACACGACGCCCCTGAAGCATTCCCCCTCCCAGAGAAAATGGATGACGTCTACCACCCGTTACAGAGGCTACTAGTCCTGCGGGCGTTCAGGCCTGAGAGAGTCCACCAGTGCTGTGTAGCCTTTGTGAGCACAGTTCTTGGGAAGAGGTTCGTCTCTGTGTGAATATCTAACTTTATTACATCCCTCTCTGATGATAACCTGGATAGATGAAGCTCTCACTTGGTATGTGGTGGGTTCCACATGATGAGTACATGATCCCTATCGTTCTGGGGTCAGGTCAGAGGTCTCCTGAGGTCACCAGAGGTCAGAGTCTGAAAGCCCGAAGGCAGCTGGGAGACCCAGTGGCCCATCCACGGAGAGCATGCTCTGTAGCCTTCGTGAGCACATCTGATTCAGTACGATATGCCCATGTGATCGGAGCTACTGTACTTACTCCCATGGATGCTGCTGAGACAGGATTTTTTTTTGGAGTCACATTGAAGAAATGAGAAATTATCTTATGAGAGCTTCTGAGGCAAATGAGAGTGATTAGGGTACATTTTTCAAATAGATCGATACTGTTCATCATAATCATTTCTTTCCCTTCTCTAGAATTTTTCGAAGTGTTTATTAGAGAAGGCCAAATCAAGTTCCAGAAAAATGTCCAAACTTTTAGGGTAAAGGGGGCTTGGCAAGCCTTTATGATCATAGCCCAGTGGGCTGTTTCACTGATTGGATGGGCAATCCAAAGGCTGCAGGTTCAAATACCATGTCTTACCACATAGCCTCAAAGAAAAGAGAAACTTCTGCCAACCAAAATGTATACATTTTAGCATGATGAATTTATCGTTAGTAACGAATTGCGGCGGGAAAAGTGAGTCAATTTTGCCAA
>JAUOBX010428766.1:0-10487 GCA_032360705.1 Eupentacta quinquesemita
GCAGGGACGAAGACAACTTCTACAGTCCCCCACTCCCCCTCCACCCCCACCCCCCCTACCATGTTCCTATCAGTGTCATAGTCGAGGGTGCACCTTCCAAGGCCGAGGCCGCACCATCCGAGGCCGAGGCCAGGTCACTTATTATATCCGAGAAAATATCAGAGCATAATTTCCCCAAGTCCCACATGGTTTTATTACTGAAGCCCAGTATCTCCATGCCCACCGACATGATAAGATTTGGATAAGATTGAGATACCTTGTCATTGGTGAGCTTGCGAGGCAAAATAGGTAGGCTAAACCTAGGAACGAATACTCAACATGTATATTCCAGTTTATTCAAATGAGAAGTCTGCATCATTTCCACAAGTTACACCTACCAGCAGTGCTGTAGTCGAGTCCTCCAAATCCGAGTCAGAGTCCTTGTCATCTGAGTCGGAGTCCTCAGCTTCCGAGTCCGAGTCTTTGAGTCCTTATGTAAATTTGCTTAGCAATTTTTCCATCCACACATCTAAATCACAAATGTGGTCAGGAATGTTCCATGCCAAGCAAGCATCCTCAAACTAACATGTCGTGAAATAAATGTTAAGGATGATCATGTGAGCGATCAGTGTGTGGGAGCCCTGTTCGTAAGAAACACATGTAGACCTAGAGGTTCTACATCCTTATTTACTATCCTATACACTATAAATAATTTTTATATATCATTTTTTCATCACTAACATGTAACAAGGACTTTACCCTTCACAAGCAATGGTATCTACACAAAGATGCAAACATACACTTCTTTCATACTCACTTTTCATATTTACTCGTTAATAAATCTTTCAAACTTGGCAGTAGAATAACGCACAGATCTAAGGTCCATAGAGATCTGAAAGAACAATCAATACAATGATATAACACTCGCACCAGATATTTGTTTTGGAGTAATATTCAAAGAGAGACATGGAATGCACGGTGAAAAGTGCCAATGGTGCACCACATGTGTACCATTGGACATATATAATACTGACCAACCTTCATGATCATTCAATCTACTCTGGAGCAGAAGCGACTTCACCATACGAACAAAATAGCTGAATTCGTTTTTTCAACTCGCGGGTGAGGCCAAAGCCATGACTTTCAGCTGGACAGTTTAAGATTGGTTGGACACTAATTCAGTCTCACCCTCTCTCCTCGAACCCAATGAATAATTAGGACAGTATTATTTTACCACAGAATCAAATGGGTTTAAACTTGGAGCATGTAGTATTTGGGTCAGCTATTATCCCTCCATGAAATAATACCTCATCAACACTGCTAGAACGAATACAGCACTATCCACTATGTATATTCACATATGCGGAAAAATTATAAATAAAATAACTCACCTTCTTAAATTAAGGGTGTTTAAAATATCAACTACAACTGCTTGATCCCTCATGTTAACAGCAGATTCAACAGCAGTCTGAAAATAGATTATAGTTGCATGTAAATTTGAAGATTTTTTTAAGCAAATAAGTTACTTAAAATCACCCTCAGTGACTTCAACCCAAATTTTTTACTCATGGGGACAGTTCCATGAAAATCTTGCAATGTTCGAAAAAGTGATCGCTATGTCTCTCCTTGGACAAAGCTCAGGAGAGACGAAAATTACATACACTATGCTGATTAATTGATTTATTCATGCAAACTAGCAAATTCAATTACTTTTGGTGATCACGACTAAATTCATCATGACTGAAAGTAGGCCCCAGTCACTATAATTCAGGGATGGTGGAAACTCATTAGGGTGCCCTTCCTCTGGGTACTGGTTTAAAAGAAACCTCACCAAGACAAATCACCAATGGAGCTGTAGGTGGAATGTCTAAATGGTCTGCTAACTAATTTCAGCTGACAGCAGCAACCAATTTGTGGATTGTCTCACTCATGCCTTGAGTACAAAGTCAGTGGGGGAAAAGTCTGGGAAGAGCAGAACAGAGCGGAATTACACATTTGAAAAGCAGAACATTTCAGGCTCTAGCTAAGATCAGCAGTGTACTAAGAATGAGAACGCTCTTCTTTGAAGGTTAAGGGGTTGGTTGAGGTCAGGACCCACGGGAGGTGTCTCTTTGGATATCTCAGACTCACTGGATGCATGAAGATGCAACACTTGCTTTTCCCCGCCTCTAAATTAAACCAAACATATGACAGTATGTCTTCCTCATCAGATGACTCCATGCTGCATGCAAAGACAATGTACTACTGAATACGCCACACAATTGGCAAGTATAAATCAAGTCCTAGTAGCATGGCTACAAAAGAAACGGTTGGTAAACTCTGGATTGAGTGTGCAGCAATAGGCTAGTTAGTGCACTGTTAGTGCAATCCCACTGACCGTACGTCAACCTATTACCGTGGCAGCCATTACAGAGGGAAAGTATGACCTAGGATCGACCCTGCACTAAAAAAATACAGCATTCAACAGACATTTGATTATGCAACAACTCTATACATAACAGATTCATTATGTTTTAGTTCACATGTTACTACATCTAGAACACAAACAGTTCACTGTCCTCAAACAGGCATATTTGGGAAGAGGGAACAGAGAGATAGCACGGAGCATTACTGGATATTGTGCTCAAAATGTCTGAGAACACAAAAGTGGCTTCCCCAAGAGGCTCAAAGCAGTTCACACAAATGAATGCAGAAAAGAGACAAATCTCCAAGAGAGAATTGGGGGATTCATATATAACCTAACATACCTTCAAATCACCAGCAGTCCATATAGCCCTGATGACGTCCAGGTTTCGATGTCTGTGTTGTAGCAGGGAACACACAGAGCTGTGGCCCTTTCGGATTGCATCTATTTTCTCCTTACTACTGGAGTCTGATCTGCTCCGACTTGGTGCGTTGCCCGCATGCTGCTGTTTTTGCTTTAGGAGAGAACAAGCATGCAGCTTTGCACAGTGATTCCTTGCCTCGGTCAGTTTATTACTACATATTTTCAAAGCCTAAAATAAGGGAGGTGCTAACTCATCATTTTGAAACTTGCATAGATGAAACATTCTAAATTTTCAATTCCAAACTCATTTCATCTTCATGTTATCTACATTGGTTGGTTCAGTCTGGTGACATCACGTTCAAGTTTCAATGGAGTCAATTGCATTGACTTCGCAACCTATAATAGTAGGTCTAACCTCATTTGGGGGTTTTCTTAATAGACTAATCAAAAGAATGTAAAATCTCCAACATCAAGTTCAGTATTTCCACCTCAAGTCAAACTTGCACATCTATATTGCTGTGACGTGCTGTCTTTGAATCAACAACGAGAGGGTTATGTACTCCATATGGTGAACCTTAGTAGTATAAACGCTCTACACCACTGCATTCAACAGTTCTAGTGTTCACTTTGACCTTAATTGTCCTCAAATGACATTTGACATGACCCAAGTAAAATTGGGTTTATGTAATACATACAGTTAGCCTACAGCATATGTATGAATGCTTCATTCCCTTTTCAACAGACAGAGGCTCAATTCTATACAAAAGTTGTCAAGGGTGCAGTCCTGAATACAGCACTATCCTCAGTTCCCAATCCGTTATCATCACAGGATAAGGCAATGTCCACCAATGTGAATAATACACACCAACAGCAACCTAACTGCTTATCCTTCATTCTAAGCAATGGGCACAAGTAACTTTTTTTCATGGTACAACATGTCAACATGGACTCATCACATTTGTGAAGTACAAGTGATGCATAAAAAATAAGGCTACCATGCACCATACTTCTCCCTTTCTGGATGGAAAGGGAAGAACCCTCGAGGCTGACAGCTGCCTAATACGAAATAGTATTTCTGGCAAACATTAGATGTGATATGTTACAAATGAGCCACTGCAATAAATGTGACTTCTCTCAGCAGTCATGTGACTCTATGACTGATTGTGTAGCAGGGCCTATTGTGGGGTTATAAGTTGGAGAGCATAAGATTATCATCATCATCATTATCATCGACTATTTGAAGTTTGAGTGAATCCACTTCAGTGGGTAAGGAGGCTCCTGGCAGCTTTCAAATATCACTCTCAGACAGTGTGATTCTATGTAGCAGTGGGGTCAGGCTCCAGTCTTCGAGATCTTTCAGCCCCTCATTGGTGTCTCCATACCAGCAATCTGTTAGTCAGTGCACCTCTGAATTAAACCATCACTAGTTTGAACATGTCCATAGCAGTGATGGAGGACTCGAGACCGGTCTCGGTCTCAAGACCGATTTCAGAGGACTCGGTCTTGGACTCGGATAGGATGCTAGGGACTCGGTCCAAATCCTTGTCCGAGTCCTTCACTGATTTTTCACGAGCAAATTTGTTGGTTATTCCACCCATAACAATGAAAAGGCATTGTATCGAACATGCTAACAGTACTAAGATAACAGCGATGATGCATCTAACTTCTTGACGGAGCCTATTCGAGTTTTTGAGTAGCTTAAGACCATACACACATGCCTGCAAAACCTAATAATGTACATTTTGGTTGAAATGCCGGGTTTTTATAGGGACTCGGGGACTCGACCCGGGACTCGAACCTAAGGACTCGGTCTGACTCGGACTCGGGAGCTGAGGACCCGGTCTCGGACTCGGATGCTAGGGACTTGGTCTCGGATTGACGGGACTCGACTCCATCACTGGTCCATACTAGCTGAGTCTTCTTAACTGCAGACTGACCTCTTGGCATATGATCTCCATATCTTCATAGATGCTGGCAAGTCCCTTGCTATCCTCCGACCACAAACCATACACCCATCTCATCATGAAATGTGCCAAAACTGTCTCTCCCAACCTCTGATACTCACTGGTAAGAAATCGTTCATGTCCAATCCAATGGGCTTGTTTCGATCTGAGGGGATCATAGTCTGGGGTGGTGCTGTGATAGGTGGCAAAACCTACAAAAGACATGGACAGAACAAGAGTGGAAATATAGTGTAATCTACTGAACTGCCATGGTGCAACTATACAAAATCCTGTATATTCAACAAACCAATGAGAAAACTATTGAACCAGAATATGATAGGGTCTTATCGAGAATCAATAACAATAATAATTTGGTGCTCATATGGCACAATACTTGGAAAAGGTGTGAAACAACATCGCTACTGAGTATACTGGTATACCTTGGAATGCCATGCCAATTGGCACAAGAGTTGCTCCTTCCCTGAGCACCTTCGAAAAGGGTACTCAGGACACACTTATTATTTTGAGTATCCATGCATTTGTACTGTGTATTTTCTCAGTGGTGTCCTGAATGCCTCTTATTACTATAAATACTTTAATAGTACATTGTTGTACACGTTCTCCGTTGTCAGGACTCAGGGGTGATATCTGTGATGTTAATAATCTAGCGCTATATAAATACAAGATATCTCCTTATTATTACCTGAGCTTCTCTCTTGGGAGGTGGGTCATCTTTTTTTGGTATGTCTTCTCTTCTAGGGGGTGGGTCATCTCTTCTAGGGGGAGGGTCATCTCTCCTGGGAGGCGGGGCTTCCCTTCTGGTGGGTGGAGCTTCTGTTCTAGTTGGTGGCGCCTCATGCCTAGGTGGTTGGACATCTCTCCTTGGTGGGTCTTCCTTGTCTGGTGTTGGCGCCTCAGGAAGGGTAGGTTTAATTGGTGCTACCTTGGGGGCTGAGGGGGGTTTCTGGGGTGATGGGGGACCATGTGAGGGCACCCTTTCCTCTGGTGGAGCAGGAAAGGGGGCACAAGGCTTCACTGGAGATTGCGCTAAAGATAAGAAAGACAGAAGGGAAAATAATCAATGATCCCTGGAAAACAGCAGATATATATAGTTAGTATTCTGTGAGAAATACCATGCATAATGATAACAATCAGGATAAATTATGCATAAAATAGTAGATCAATAATGACTTGGGATAGGTTAGGAATAATAATGCTCACTCCCTGAAACTGTATGACAGACTTTGAAACATCCAGATGGTGTGTTAACAAATCATGACAAATTTAGTGCAGACTATACTGGAACACATAGGTGGGCGGCTCATACAGTTATCATTATCCCTGTTCCCCAGGTTTTTTTCTTCAAATTGTGTAGCAGTGAGGTGGAGATGGATGGAAATTACCCACCCCCAAATATTCGGTTGTCTATGGTGTATGTATGTGGGCCGCTCCTTTTACCAACCGCTCTGAAACTTGAAGAACAGGAATTCAAATTGTCATGAAGGTGGCAGTGTTTATGGTCACTGCCTAAAGGTGGGTACAGAATACCCAGGGCGTAACTTTTTCATGAATTCTCGCCAGGCAGAGGTGAAGATAGAAGACCCAGCAAGGGTGCAGACCTGGACACTACACTTATTGTCGAATAAGTCAAATTGTCAAATGAGATGTTGCTTCTGTAGTGGTACCCCAATGTGAGGGTATTAACCAGGGCTCAAAATATGCACTCGCCTGAAGCCAAATGCTAGTGAAAACTGCTGTGACTGTTCAGTAGCCCGTTTGGCGAGTGAAATAAATTTGCAGGTTGAACCATTTTGGTCACTTCACTTCAATGCAGACAGCTCTCACAGAGGGAATTTGTCCAAAAATTATGTCTTTGAGAAATGCCTGCAAAGTTTCTCCAAGCAGGGATCGCATAAATAATGTGTTACATTTATTCACTAATGTACATGGTTTCATGCGGCCATACGAATGATTGAACCCAGAAAGCTGCTTTGCAAAATGAATGATTGTTTAAATGTTTGAATGAATGATTAAAGTTCACCTTAATGTGGGTATCATATTTCAATATATCCCTAGGCATACATGCCCTTGGTACGATGAGTGACCAGTTTCCTGGCAATTTACGAAAATGTAGTTTTCCCCCCAGCAGGGCTGGTGAAACTTGCTTGCGGGCGACCAGAAAGGGAGGATGACTAGCCCTGGTATAACACACAGACAACAATTTGTAAATTAACAACCCTTCCTTCTTGCCATGCTCCCGTATCTTGTGCTGAGCCCCCAATGCGAAGGCAACAGGTTACAGGTACCATTTTTCAGTGTTTGGTATGACCAGACCGGGATTTGAACCCCAGACACCCAGGTGGAAGACTTACTATTACCAAATGTGCAATCCACTCGGTAAAACTGCCCCAAACTCGTGAGGAGGATATCAGATCAATGAAAAAACATACTCGAGATGCGTCAATATACTCACTGGAGCTGTAGATCTATCGATTCGAGTGTGAGTCTGAGTCCTCAGCATCAAAGTTGATGTCCTCGAATCCCATCTGAACCATTTTTGGCGCATTTTATCGAGAACTACATGGCTTAGGCTACTCAAGAACAAATA
This sequence comes from Eupentacta quinquesemita, assembly GCA_032360705.1. Classification (NCBI taxonomy): domain Eukaryota; kingdom Metazoa; phylum Echinodermata; class Holothuroidea; order Dendrochirotida; family Sclerodactylidae; genus Eupentacta; species Eupentacta quinquesemita. Next base: position 7,298 of record JAUOBX010428766.1, read on the forward strand.
GGCCCTGCCAAGATGCATCATTGCTATTATCTTAGTAGTTTTGGCATGTTGCCTACAATATTTTTTAAAGTCATGGGTGAAACAAACAATAAATTAGCTTGAACTTGAACAGTGGAGGACCGGGACGAGGACTTTGCTGAGTCCCCGAGTCCTCCAGGTTGGGGTTAAGTTCGAGTCTGAGTCATTGAATTCAGAGGCTGAGCCACAGGTCCTTGAAATGAGGATTTGAGACTGGTCTCGAGTGAGAGTCCAGTCTTGACTTCTCCAGCACTGGTACTTACATAGTTTATGTTTTGGTTGAAAGATCTCTTCATACTTTGCTGGGTCCCTAATTTCTGCTGATGAGTTCATGTTTTCCCGCTCATCGTCTTCAGTGGGAGACTGTCGCTGTGGTTCGGATTTCAGTCTGCAAAAACGAGAATGACATGGGGTGCGTTTTAGTCGTTTGTTAGTGTTAGATATTTTTACACGACGACTTGAACAGAAAACCTTCGCGTGTGTTAGATTCCCAAAGTTTGTTATTTGCGTGTCATTCACCGCGCATATCATTGGCCCATTCATAGCAACGCGCAACAAAAACAGGGTTACGCGCATGAAAAAGTAGGCGTGGCCTCATTTCACAGAGCTAACGGAACAATCAGTCTCCGGAGACTGTGAGATGATATAATGGTTATGTGATGGTTGCGCGCGACTCGGCAGCCAATCAGGTCCATCCATTGAAGGATAATGACATAATTATCTAACACTAACAAACTACTAGAACGCACCCATGGTGTATGTAAGCACTGAAAGCTAGTACTAGTAGTAGCCCTACTACCACTAGTCTCAATCACTTCATGACTAGTGCCTTGCTAACAAGAAAGTGTGAGACGAATATGCTGCTGCCATGTTGCCATATTTACCAAAGAACCGTCAGCATTCTATAGGAAGCTATTTCTCTTGCAATGGCCATTCCTCCATCTGTCTATCTTCGCGCAAGTCAGCGTTTAGGAATTTTGTGCGAGCGGCGCGCCCCGTCGAAACCACTAGTGGAGAACACTGCTAAGCTATCTGGTCTATATTCCTGATGTCAGTTCTTGAACAGTTTCCTATTTCGTGAGTTGACAAGCGGACCTCCCTCTTCCAAGACTCTCATCTTTCAGCATTGGTCTTCTTATTGTTTTTTCACAGCTGATATGAGGCATCCTACGCCAAAGCCATTGCTCGAAAGATGCTATGTTGCTTGTTAGTTAGCACAAATATACACTCACACAAAGACACATGCACAACAAAATGATCAGGACATTGCACCAACTGAACCAGGCGTTAGTTCAACTCACTTTTGTTTTGTTGACGTTGTGTACGGCCTATCTCGCCTGAAGCTCCGCCTACCAGGAGATGCTCTTGGTAGTTCATTAACAGCAGGCATGTCCCCCTTCTCAGGACTCGTGTACTGTACCCCATTACCAGAGGTATTAATTTTCTGGGAACAGAAGTATATAGTCTCAATATTCTGTAATTCTTGTACTACATTTCAGCCAACATGGGTGTGGATACTAGGTATGTTCATAATTATGGTTATGGACAGCATTGGGGGCAGGGCACAGGTAAAACATCAAGTCAATCTACAAAATCTACTCTCGGAAAGTTGGAAACCAGGTCATGTTAACTACATTTGGAATGTGAATAAGAACAAATTCATCACAAGATGTTACACTAGAAATTCATAAACTAGAAGTTGACATGAGGGGAACAAGTGAAACAGTGTGGCTATTTGCAAGAAGATGTATCTGCAGGAAGATCTATCGGTGGTCGATATCACCACAGTCTCTTTTTCTTCCACCACTCTTGGGACTGGAGCATCATACAGAGAAACACTGCCAGACTAAGATTGAATAGATGCATTAAAACCAAACACTGAGATTTTCACATTGTAGAATAATGCCCGATGAACCAACACCCTCGGGTCCAATGCCTTGACTGTATACTATGCATGGAGGAGTATGGACTAACTAACTGAAGTCGATACCATCAAGCTTCCTCCAGACATTTGACAGATAACATTTTTAGCCCAAGCCCAACATTGGGGGGGGGGGGGGGGGGGGGGGGGCGGAGCTCCCCACAGACTTCAACAAGCGTTTATGCCATGGTTACCAGCAACTGTGAATCCACTCATGTCACAAGGAACTCGCCGATCCAAATGGAGATCGAATCAGCTCAGTTCGTAGAATTCTGGACTGGTAATCCGATTATTGTGAGTCCCAGCCACCCGACTTTTCCAGTGCGTCCTCGGACAAGGTACTTTATCTTCATTGCCTCGCGCTATGCCACCCATGCGCTATTGGGATTCGGTCAGGAAATTTGAGTACAATTAGGTGCTGAATTAGCTACTGCCACCTATACTCTCTGTCAGTGTGTGTACTTCCCAATAATTGGCATAACATTTGTGGAGTGCTCTAGGCAAGGGACTCTATAGTTTGCTAGTTGAATGGTAGCGTTCCTTACACTATGGATTCGATTCAACCTTGTGTTACTAGGCCTGGTTTACGATAACAAAGTGGACCACAACCTTCCTCCACACTCAGCAACTGACCAACTTTGATTTGAGTCTGTTAAAATTTAACCTCAAGACTCACCCCATCAATGCTTTCTAATTTTCTTCTCTTTCTCTTGGTTCCTCTGTAAAGCGCTTTGAGCCAGAGTGTGGAAAGTGCTGAATAAAAGCGTTGGTTGTATGTATGTATGTATGTATGTATGTATGTATAAGTTCAAAAAGTTGTAACTTGAATTACATGCCACAAACTTACATTAACATCAGCGACATATACAGAGACATTAGTCTGGTGAAATGAGGCACCGATTAGCTGCGTGTTGGCCACTATCATGTCTTGGACCTTCCCCCAGGACATTGAGAAGGCATCATAGCACCGGACTGGCTCCCAGCCAAAGACATGGAGGTGGTCCTGGCTGCCACAGAAGAGGTATTCACCATCAGGGTGGAACCCTATAGACCTGCCAGGGCAAGAGAATGGAAGATACTCATGAATATGTCACCAGCAAAATATATCAAATGGAATGAGCAGCCACATCTTTGGTTTTGAACACATCGGTAGAATGTCATACAATGTGACCAACCAGTAAATCAACCACTGTTATTTATATAGCACCGAGTCAATCACAGCTGATATGCCCCATGAGATAGATGGGACCA
>JAUOBX010428877.1:0-10486 GCA_032360705.1 Eupentacta quinquesemita
GATTAGGTCTCAAATGACTCATGACCAATTAGAATACAGAAAACCAATGAAGGTTACACTCTTCCATGCATGCAAATTTTAAGTCGACTATCAATGTAATATTTGCATTTTGTGAAAAATGCTTCAAATATTCCAAAAACGGAATTTGCCTCTGAATTCGAGAATTGAATCTGTGAGTCAATGCTGAGATCTTATTATATAAGAATTATCCCCACTGGCTAACACTAAACCTAATCCCTAACCTAATCAGCAATCCTAGCAACGATAATAATTATCCGCATTGAATACCACCAATCAATCACGACGAGCGTTGCAAAATCTGGACATCAACTACTAATTTATCTCGATTCCACATTTTTTTCAATTTTTGGCCCAGTTTTGTTGTATACTGGAGACCCCGATGGGGCCTAATTTCGTAATTTTCACTTTGCTGTTGAGTTCGAAATCAGTTGAGCAGGGCATCTTTCAATATCGCAGGAATTGCAAGAATATCATCACCACCCCGCCCCCTCTAAGGGAAATAAATCCCCTCCAAATTGCACATTTTCGAACAATTTAGCGCAATTTGAAAGGGAATTTGTTGTTCGAGACTTTTCACCTCGTTGTAAAGTTCAAGAACATTTGAGCCTTGGGGAAAATGAACCAAAGTTACACATTTCCCTAATTCTGGGAATTCCCCTCCATATACTGCATTTTTCATAAATGTTGCCCTAGCATGATGAAACACCTGCAAATTGTTAATTTCCATCTCTTTGAAGAATTGGAAATCATTTAAGCCTTGCAATATGATAAATTGTGAGGAATTAGAAAAAAGTCCAGATTTGTTCCCCAAGTTGGTGAGTTTCATCCATTCTGCATTTTCCGAGAAAAAAAAATCTGTAATTGATCACAGATTTTTATCACAGATTTTTATCATCGTCAGTGTGATTCAACCTTTTGGTACAATAAGAACAAATTCATTAATTACCTAATGCTTACTGGTCCCATAACCCACCAGCGTCGTAAGGGCGCTGCGATGGTGATCGTATCATCCGTCTCCACTCCTGTCGGGCATGGGCAACAGCATGAGTCATAAAAATCTGTAATTTGTGTTTCTACACTTTCCAATCATTCGAGCATCGCCATTCCTGAATATCATGAACATTGGCGGAAAATAAGCCAAATTCACAATTTGCCCCCAAACCAGGGATTCCCCTCCAAATTGTGCATTTTTCGCCCAAGATTGAGAAGAAATCACTCACTTTGTTGCAAAGGTTGGAATCATTCGAAACTTTTTACGAGAAAAATTGGCTGAAATCACAATTTCACCGAATCAGGGAAATCCCCTCCGAATTCGGAATTTTCCAAAAAAAATCGCTCAAATTCGCAAGAAAACATGTATTTAGTAACCATTCAGCCCTGTGTGGAATTTGATCGAGTTTGTGCAGTCCAAATTTGGGAAGAACAACCAAGAATCCGACGGACACACAAACGCAAAAACACCCACCCAAGCACACTCGCACGTTATACACCTCGTTATAGTCCCCCTCGACACCTTTTTGTGCTCCATCACCGGGTACCCCCATGGGAGTAACTCACAAACTCTGGAATATGAGTCAAGTACTCTACCGACTGGGCTGATCCGTTCTATCCCAAACTGAACGAATACTGTATTGCTCAAAGTACAGCATATCATTAACCTATATTAGGTCCAGTGATGTGTAGTTGTGTCCCAAACTACCTAATTGTGAAATAATGCATGAAAACAAGTAACCGCTCTCTGTATGGGATGAATTATATTTCATTAGTCAATTTGTGAAATATAATTCAATATTTGATTCGTGAAATATAATTCAACAACCCATGCTGTTGCCTATGACCGACAGGAGTGGAGACGGCTGATACGATCACTATCGCAGCGCCCCTACGACGCTGGTGGGTTATGGGACCAGTGAGCAGTAGGTAATTAATAAATTTGTTCTTATTGTACCAAAAGGTTGAATCACACTGACGATGAGAAAAATCCAATCCCGAATGAAGATGTGCTTGGGTACTTTTTTTGTGAAAAGTACTGAGTAATATGAATGGGGTCACCTGTTAACCTGTGTACTGATTTTCATGAGATAGCTGCCGAGCAGGGATCTCAACCTATACAAGACCTTGCAGTGGTGCAACCCTGGAATATGACACTATGCGGTTCATATAAGCTGATGGAGCGGTCCTAAATACATATATTACCATAAGTAATTGTGTTTCTTTCCTCGCATCTCCTTCATGTAAATCTTTTCGCATCATATTGTCGTTCATGTGGTGCCTCAAATTCTACAGCTAAGCGTGTCACACGCTACATAATGCACCTCAACCCGCGGGGTATCCACATTTACAAACTGATAGATTGGGACAGTCAGAAGACAAACTATATATAGCAACATCGGCCCAGTATGGCACAAGATATCGATTTGTGTGATGGATATATTTAAACATCACTATTGATTGATCAGTGAATCAGTCGAGCTGGTCGTATATATATGTATACCGATACAGTAAGCTGTTGACCGTCTGAGATATGTGGATTTTGAATTACCAATCTCAATTTGACAGAAGAAATGGGCCTATTTGCGTTCATCAAATCACGTTCTCAAGAGATAATATATAACCTCAATCTGTCAAAGAGATGCCTAATTATGAGGGTCCCGAACACCCCCCGCGTCTTGTATCGGAGGAAAGTTGTTAAAATTCGCACTTTGATGTAGGACATGGACCTGCACCATCGTATGTTATACCCCGAGGGTCTGTGTTATCTCAATTATACAGCACATAACTATTCGCCAACTGCTCGTAAGACAGTCACACTAAGGTAATGAACAGGTGACAACGCACGGAGCGGTGGAGATTGTCGCGCATGTGAGGAAGATTTCCCGTCTTCAAATTCGATTTTTCGAAAAAAAAATTCGAAAGGTGTTACCATGTCCAATCTTATTTACATGCAATTAAGTTGACTGTGATTCCCTTTCTAACTGAGGTTTATTGCTATGTCGACAATAATATGTCGGAAGTATAGAATACTTGGGTTCTTATAATAGCAACACTGATCTCTGCATGGTACTCCGGGATTAAATTTCTCAGTCAGGGATTCTATAGATCTAATATTCAGCGAAAATCTATGTTCAAAGGTTAAATCCGTGGTGAGTTATTTCACTCGTACAACCAGTGTAAAGTTCGGGTAAATATGTACTTCAAGAAACTGTCACCCGTCAGGGGATTCGGAGATCCTCCAAATGAAGGCGACAAATTATGTGATTTGAATAACCATTTAATAACCGAATCTCACCCATACAAAGGGAGATAACAAGCGAACAGTTTTAAATATAAAATAACAAATAAGAATAATGCCTGAAAAATTAGAATAGTCTTGTCCAGCTCATAGGGCCAAATCTCTCTAAAATGACTCTCTCAAATGACCTCTGATTTTATTTCAATTAATAAATGTGTAGGATATTTGGAACGCAGATGTGGTCATATTTGTTTGGTAGGTTGGCCATATGGAGTTGATGTATTTCAGATTATTTCAAGTCGAGGAGGCAGGCCAAACAGTATGTTGTTGTATTCGTTTGTAGGCCCTATAACATAATAGACTAGCAGTGCTGGTTATCTGATTCCTGTGGGGTGACTCAATGTAAAACCAACCAGACTTATCCAAGGCAAGGCTGCTGAAAACGTTATATCCAAACCCATTGGAAGGTTGTATACTTCAAAATGGAACTAGTACGTTGGAAACGTCTCAAGAGACAGGCTAGATATTGATAGAGAAGCAGTAATCGTACACTACAACCGGATAGACACGTGCAACCTTGAGAATGATACACGACCAATTCCTACCACAACGATCACGATCACCAATCTATTCGGTAGAATGATAGGCGCAATTAGTATACAGACATTCATTCTGTGAAATGATAGGCGCAATTAGTATACAGACATTTGTGATCTTATAAAAAATGATTGCAAAAGTATCATTTTCAGCTGGAATCCATCTGGGAACACTGTCATTTAAAACTGATTGAAGAGGATAGATGTCTGTTGAATGCATAGTAGGCTTAGTGGTAATGGAACTGGTAGGGCGTTCACATTTCCTGATTGCCAACTTATATTGTTAAAGATGGGGCATCATCTCAAATCCCCTGTCGAATATTGGACGCTGCCGTTTGCATGACATCACCGCAAAATTCATTCCAATGTGTATCTGGACGGATTATGCATTGACACGAATTTCGTATAATTGTTATAGTTGGAAATATTGTAATATAGTATTCTCTCGTGCCGCATGATCATCATATTTATTCAGGAGGCAGGATTGTTTCGCATCACCCGCATGAATAATGGACGGGTCTCGCAAAACAATCGTCCCATACTATACCGGGATGAATTTCACACTCACTTATCATGATGACGATATAACCGATTCGATACCGGCCAATGTATATCGCTGAGTGGGGAACACGTATACAGAATTGAGACTCAGATTCCGTGACGTCATCAATCAATATATTGAGACGAAACACCATCTTTAAACATTGAATATAGTATTTATTAGAAGTGGTTTGGATTGAAGATCAGGGTTGATGCAACCACAGCGGTTCGGATTGAAGATCAGTGTTAATGCAACCACATACTATTCCGAACGAGTGGCCTCAAATACTCACTATCGTTCCATTTTATCCAATATGGAATACAATTAGCAGACTTAATATTAGTACAATGGCGTTCCACCAGTTATACAGTCCGTACTTATCCGTCAATATATAGAGGAAGTTGCCGTTGGTTAAGCTCTAAATTGAGGCAGGAATGACAATCAAAATCAGATACAACGTTATAGTTAGCTGCAAAAACCACTACAGCCGGACAGATGAGAGGACAAAAGTAGTTATGTTATGTGTTTTGCTCATCTAACCATTATGTAATATGGAATACACATACGAGCAAAATAATGCCTCATGCATCACCCAGGCAAACTAGGTCTGCGTCAGTCGCCGCGCTCTCTGGAAAGCATGGCAAAAAGTGCTCTACTGAGAGCAGATCAACCAAACAGTAGCCATGAAGAGTAGAGACGAGAAGTAAAAACGTGTTACTCCATCACCACTCACAAGACATGGATACTGAAAAAGAATGGATTATGAAACGATAGCAACACCGAATCTGAAGTATTTCAGAGCAACAGCTCATGAATACGGCTACTCAACCGAACATGAGCAACCACTGTGGAGCGTGGTAGACGGTTGATTGGAGCGTCGAGCTGTTAATCCAGAGATTATCGGTTCAAGTTCGCGATGCACTCTTGAGCAAGGTTCGCTATCCCGATTGCTCGCAATGAGCGGAAGGTGATTTGTATGTTGACGTATGCGTATGCGTATGGCCACCTATGAGGTCCCGCTTTTAAGCATTTCCTTGGTCTGTGGCCGCGCGAAGGTTCGTAACTGAAGAGAGTGCTGTATTCAGGTATGCACCCTCGTCGGCTCGTATGAGATCATTACCCGTGTCCGGCGGGTAAACCATAAACAAAAACAAAAAACACTGCAGCCACAGACGGACAGGAGTAGCAGCACATGACAATCACAACTAGACACCAACAGAGACTAACGCCCTTACCTACGCTACTGCATGATTTATAGCGATGATAAAAAGGTACTGCTGATGCAGGCCTCCCGTGGAGAACATATGAAGATCAACAGACTGAGGGAGAAGATCAGAAAAAGTGATGCAACCCATGTTTGTGCTGTGCTAACGAGAAGGGTATTAAGACGTATAAGAACGCGAAACAACAAATAACAGCGGTATCACACTGCGCAACGCGACACAGATCAATACATCCACGAAAGGTTCAGCACACAGCCCGGAGTAGTGCACAGTCTTTCCTGATAACACTCGTCAAGCCGTCAATTCAACGGAAAAGCCGGGCTCTTTCTACACATCAGACGGATAATGAATTTGGTTGACGTACCTCGAGATCCTATGGAATATGGGAGACAAACAACGGGAGGTGGAACAGGCAGCGGCCGTACTAGTCCGAACTGAACAGCCATAAAAACATGCCATCAACACCTGAAATGTCTTAATAGTTCACACACCTGTGGCAGCAGGTACTGCCATATCGAGTATAATTCTTAACCAAGTAGTGCTGCCATTCAGCAACGGGCTTGATAATCTGTCATGTTCAAGTTAACTGTGCTAGATAATATATCGTGGCCCTGTACTAACCTGCCCTCCTCCGTGACACCAACTGCTGACGGAATAACAGTACGTTGCCACATAGTGAAATGTACGGCATCGACTAGCCTCTGTCGTTACTGAGTCGTGTCTAATTTGCTGAACAAACGGGGCATTGCCTGACGGGTCATTTGTCAGTATGTTTATTACGTCAGAGCAATAGGAGACTAGCAGGAGGCGGGGATGGTTATCTCTTTAGGTATCCATACCTGGTGGATTTAAATAAGGAATCATGACCAGAAATGTGGGGTCCAATGTGGTGAAAATGTAAGTTGATTCCAAAACGATTCCAAATGGCACATTATTTTTTACCGAAAATCGAAGAGGACCGCTATCTCCGTCGACACTAAATACATGTAGGTTACATCCATCAAGTTTTGTTAACATGAAATGCTAAGACCTCAACATATCTACCAACTTCGTTAAGATGAGCCTTACCTTGAAATATTCAGTCCTTCGGAAGTATCGGTCTTGTATCACTGACACAGTATCATACAAGTAACAGCCATCATTGCAATCGACCAGGGTCTCTATAGGCTGATGTATGCTGACAATGATGATAGGTGGGGCCATGTGACTTCGTGATGGGCTGTTCGTGGAACCATGCAGGATTAGATTGTGTGAAATTATGATAATCAAGGGATAAAAACACAATGAATATTGGTCATCTGTTGTGATATATTTGTCTGCATGAACTTGGTTTGACTGATAGGCGACATACAGTTGATCTATAAGTTATTTTTAGAAGGTTTTGGAAGATATAATGATAATGATAATTAAACTTATATAGAGCAAATATCCGGCAAAAACTGATCAATGCGCTTTACAAACCTAGTTATTGAAATACAAATGAAAGGGGTGAGTTTTGAGCATACGCTTGAACGAGTCTCATTAACATTCGGAGCAAGAGATATGTAGAGTTGAGTGTCATCTGCGTAGAAATGATAGTTGATGCTGGATTGACTGATCACAGATGATAACGGGGAAATATACATCGTGAATAATATGGGTCCAAGTACTGATCCTTGCGGGACACCTTCAGCCTTCAGATATGATATCTCAGTCCGAGATCGGAGACTGAGACCCGCTAAATCAGGTATCGAGACCGAGATCGATACTTGTCCCGAGACCTCCATCACTGATCATTGTTGCGTCATCCACGTTCGAACCCACCCGAGACACGAATCGGAGAAAAAAATATGTAGGCCCATAAATTCTCAAAACTAATCAGATGAGCGGTTGTGGAGTTATTGAATCAACGCATAGAACCTTCCGGGAGACTTACCAATAGTAGCGACAGATAGGACAAAACCACAATATCTCCAATACCCATAAATCTTGCTATCATAATCGATTCAGATATCGGGTTTGTAATCAGGATGTTGTGGGTTCATTATCCTATTCAAATGGAGGATAACACAATTGCACAATTTGGTAAAGGCGAATCGAAGTGCTGAATATGACTCTGATGGTTATGATTCATTCGGTATGTTGAGAAGAACCAACCTCATTCTGTATTTCGGTCAATGGGGCGAATATGAGGATTGATCTATTATTACACAATGTTTTATGACATTACGCTGAGAAGAAAACAACCTCCTCAGTACAAAGTCGATGCGAAAATTTGTCAATGTGCAAAGGAACATCGTACAAATATGAGGTTGAGACCTATAAAACCAGTTTCCTGTCTCTAATAATATTAAGTTTGGAGTGACCGATCCTAGAACTGTCCTTTAATGAAACTGGTATGCCACCGATAACATTCGAATGTTATCATTATGGCTTCCCTCCAGCATGGGCGTACTGTGTGTAATAGCAGCGTTTTTTTTATATACTTCGAGACCCCAATTATGACTATTCTGTTCAAGCAGAGGCGCTTCTCTCATGTGCAGTATGTTCGCAAGTGGGAAGAACTCCACTCCTGGAAAGGTAACTAGAAAAAAATGAAAATTTCAGGCACGATGATGTCCTGCTTTGAAGGATAAATGTCAGTGTTATTCCTACGTACATCGCCATTTTCTTATATGAGAGTGAACGTGAGCAATAATCGAATATGCCTACTCCAATGCTGATGATGACAAACGAATGTCAGCATCACCGCCATGCAGTCTGCTGATCGGCAGCCCCGTTAATACGGAGTCTGAATGAAAAATTGAACTAAAGTCGTTCTCGGGAAGTCGTATACTGCAGGATCATTAGCGGGAGAGGTGATATTGGCATGGTTTGTTATCTTGAGAAGTGAAGAAACGCAGGATAAAATAACAGGATTGGTTGTCATGGATGCACATTTTTATAATGAACGAACCATCATGACTAACACGCGTAATGTATCCACATGAGCCCTGAACATTTTATCGAATCTTTCAGAAACAAACGTGTGTTATATAACGATAATGGTCGATTGATCTCTAGTCTGTATGTTTCGTTTCGGATCACGCCACGAACTTCCTGATAAAAACATCCTATATTCAATTTGGTTAAATAATTCATGCAGTCACTGTCTATGAAAATGCAAAGCGCCCCGATTGTGAACTGAATAGATGATGATCATGTGTAATAGCTAAAATGAGTACATGTTCTGAGATCAGGCATTGGGCTATTCCGATGTCAACACGAAAGTTTAAGGATGGGTATACTCCTCTATACTCCTCTATCAATATATTCCTCTATTGTTTTGTAGTCGAGGGATCATCTGGATAGGAATTGGGAAATTTGGAAAATATTTTATGATGGATTTTATACCGACGTACATGTGGGGGACCATTATTGATCATAAATTATTTGGATTCTTTGTAACACGTATATATGCCCTATTTCGTAAGGTTTACCCGGTGGGATCGTTCATTTCCGCTACCTTCAACAGGGTATGCAACGGAGTGTATGCAGCGACAGATGTGCCTTATGTTCTTGAATACCCTCCTTGTCACGTTGGTTTACGTAGTCAGTTACATGTGTCATGAATATCTGGTCTGTTGGTATCACTTTATTACGTTTGTTACTATGACAAATCTGTGCATCACAGGATAAAATATATCTACATGAGCATACTACCTGTTCCGTCTACCTCATTTTTATACTTCGAAGAGGACGAAGGAGTCTTTGCAGGCATGACAGTATGTATGTGTACGTGTGTGTCGGTTTGTGCATGTGTATATGACTCCTGGCTTATCAATGTAACACAATATCTCGACCCCACTTAGATGGATAGAGCTCATACTTGACGTGCCTTCACCATGTTGAGTACATGATCTCTATAGTTTCGAGTTCAGGTCAGAGGTACTCCGAGTCCGTCAGAGGTCAATGCGCTCAAGGAACCACCAAGCTCGTTGGCTTTCTCGTGTATTTTAATATGTACGTGGACGTGCTAGTTCTGCTCAGCGTAAGCCTATATGTTCACGTTACTGTACGTGAGTATCACATGGCTGTGGACGTTCGTGTTCCTTTCCTGTGATCGCGTGTAGGTAGATGAACTACAGGGGGGGGGGGGTTATAGGGCGTGGTGATATTATGATTACACGAGTATACACTCACACTCAAACCCAGAGCCCAATTTGCTGAACAGAAACGGAGAAACAAAACAATACTCATGAACATGCTAATTGTGAGTACATACGCATGCCGAATGTTTAATGGCAATCTGGTCCACAGATCAGGAGCGATGTGAGTGCGGACTGGTTCCCGATCCTTCTTCTGAAAGGGTTTCACACGACAATTCCTGTCGAGATCCTAATCAATAAATTATCAGCGCCGGAAAGTCCTATTCAAAAAAATTCAGGACGTTTTTTCAATCTGCCGATCTTTCTCAGGTGTTATGACCATGAATTAATTAACGAAACGTATGGAATACAGTTGCAATTAACAACATTCCCCCAGAGGTTCAGCACTCCAGTTATTCCAACTACCAATAACAACTACTGAGTCAGTCTATCGTATGAGAACAAATTATGTTCATGGATTTCGTACTAGAAAGTATCGGTAGTAAAGTCGATGACACAGTCCTATAGTAATAATAATAATAATAATAATGATGATGAGAACCCAATAGATCGCCCAATGCAAAAGCCTCGAAGCGCTATAACAGACCTAACAACGATAACAAAGACAAACAGAAAGATGCGTCAGCACACAACAGAATAGGAAACAAAGGAGTCAAACAGACAGAAAATGCTATGTGAAGAGGATTTTGAGACGAGACTTGAAAAAAGCCACAGACGATGCCAGACGTATAGAGATGGGGAAGCCA
>JAUOBX010428988.1:0-10486 GCA_032360705.1 Eupentacta quinquesemita
AAAATAAAACCCCACAGCATGTGATTAGTTCCAGACATGACGCTGATGGCCCGCTCCCCAGGTATTCTGCCTGTCTTCCTCGAATCGCAGATGTTAACGTGATGAATATACTAGATAACAGACAAGAAACAATCAAAATACCGCGACTAAGAAGGACTGTATCATGTGATACAGTTGTCTTACATACAAACAAGTAACCAATTTGTAGACTATCAGTCAAATGAGCATACTGGAATGAGAGGGACTACCCATTGTCTGCTACCAAACACTCAGTTGTGAAATGATACTTTCCTGTTTTTCAGAGACCATCACATGAATGGGATCATGATAGAGGGAGGGGATTTCCCTCCGCAATACCGATCGAATCGGAAGTATTCTTAGGTGATTTGAGCTTGAAAACGGAACCGTTGAGTCTCATCTAGGGTACTATGATCGACCAGACAGAGCTTTATCGACGCATATCGGATGAAGTATTATCCTGGCCATACCATCTTTTCCCGCCCCAATGAATCGACCAGGAATCGGAATTTTCTTCTCATTGTGTTATTTTCTAAATGGCGGCTGGCAGCCAATTTGAAAATCGCCTTTACCGTGGTCAGATTTCGATAGACTTTTTTTCCTATTATCAACTACCTTCAGTGACTCGGGGTTATAAAAACTAGTCCAAAGTTTTCGAAGTCGCAGCAGTGGAACATTACTACCCGTAGAGCGCTTTGAGCTGTCATGGGTTGGATTCTGCGCTATATAAGATTGTATATTATAATTATTATTATTATTATTATTACTTAATTTGCCTAAATATCTCTTGATTTGTGAATAGGTAGGCTATTATTGCCATAGTTAAAATTTACTGTATGATGTTTCGGGGACACTCTGGAGTCATTTTGTACCATCAAAACTTCTGAGTTCTTCTATTTGTGGCTGAAACATTTAAAATACGACCTAGCAGCGGCCATTTTGAATTCATGTAAATCAGGCAGTGTTCCACCACTGCGATTTTGAGGAACTTTTGATATGTTATTCTCCAAGAAATCCGGATGTAGATAGCATCATTTTGATTTCTGTTGCTATATTAGTTCTAGGTTGACCCTTTCATATTCTTGTGCAACAGGAATATATGGGATCACGCAGGCGTGCGTGTGTATGTATGTGTGTGTGTTTATGTATGTGACACTTTGCTGTGAACACGATTACTTGAGAACGGAAGCGCCAAACATGTTTACATTAGGCATGTAGGTTGCACTTATGGTAAGGAAGAACCATATTGTTGTTGGTGCCAGGTCAAGATGATGCAAGGTCACAGTACGACAATCCTCATATATCTGGACAACGAACTAATTTGAGGGGACGGCCTAATGGAAAGTTCCGTTCATCTGTGTAAATTACATATGGTAACCTACTATGACCTCAATTGACCTTTGGCCTGAGCCATTTTTTGTGACAACCAGATTTCTTTTGTTCAGTTGTTGAGGCAAACCATATAGTCAATTATACGACCCTTCTATAATGCTCCTGTTACAAGTCACCTCAAGTTATCAAACGTGTGTCGAGGCAGCGCAAGAACTGGACTATACAGTATATATATAGGATCATAAAAACATTGACATCTTGTCAACGAAGGATGTCAGGTCAATGGAAAATTGTGCTCATCTGTGTGAAGGTCATCTGGTGACCTCCTTCGACCTTATTTACCCTATTGACCTCATTTAACAGTTTCAATATGTGATCATCGAGGCAACATTTTTGTGATGTCGAGTTTTGTCTTGTTGTGGGAGAACACATACAGGGCTCGTATGAAATTGTTTGCGAGCCATTGCTGTAACACAAGTAGGCCGACCTTTGATATTGGTCTTGACATGGGGCATATCCAGGCTCCTATCTGTTTCTTCCTTTCCCGTTTTCCCCTGCATATATATTATTATCTGATATAGTTATGAATGCCCCATAGTATACATGGTTATTCCTAGTTGTGAGTTTATTCAAACGAAAAGGTGTGCTATTGCATGCGGCTGCACCTTCCATTAACAAATAAACAGACTTCCGATTCATCCGTTACACCATCTACAGTCCACACGTACTCCATGTTTGTATTATCACTACAACAGAAGGGGTAGAGGGGTACCCATCCAAAGAACAACAGTAAACATACGCTGACGGTCACTAGATACTGTTCACACGTACGAACGAAACTGTCCAATAGGCAGGCCCCATGAAAGGTTTTGTTGTCACGATATATAAGGAATGTCGTATTTCGACCTGAATTACCTTGACCTAGCACAAAGAACAATAGAGTTCTTCCTCACTATAACTACAACCAACCTATCTAATATGAACGTATTTGATGCTTTCGTTATCTAGATATCATATTCACGAGCTTTTCCACCTCCCTTGGATGACTTCGGACCGATGCCAATACATACAAACAGAAAGGTGGAGGAGGCTTAACGGAGTAGGGTACTCCCTGCAATGCAAATTTACCTGAATATATACAGAGGGAAAGAGAGACAATGTTGAGTGAGTTGTAGTTGTATATTCTAATTTAGTAGGGTCCTAATTTTCCTCTTAACGACTACAAGAGGACGATAAACCTTCATAGTTTATGGTGTGAAATGGTCGATGTCCCAACAACGGAACAATTGCGAGCTGCAAGTGACTAATAGAGACCATGATGAACTGGAAACGAACTCATGTGCTTCACACGCTCAATTGGGATATAGATGACTTATCACGTAAATATACACATACGGGACATGTATGTACTGCTTCTGGGGAAGGAACCTAGTTTCCGAACACAAATTCCGCTTATGCTTCAGTTATTATCGTTCGGTCACTGATAGGACTAGGTGACCTTTGTACATCGTAGCCTCTCGTCAGTTCACCCACTATACGTTCACAATATGATTCCTTTCTCGCAGTTTTGGATGTAGCGCCCCAATCGATCACTAATCGCCAACCCTGTCCGAGTGGTAGTGTGACCACTCAGGTGGCGGTATGTCACCCTATGTCAGGATACGCAGGGGGGACGATACCGTACTGGAAGGCCTTATTCTCTTAATCCTGAGGACCAATGACTCGAAGGAAACTGTAGTAGGTAAAATGAGCACTAATACTCACGCCGACAACACACCATCGCCTATCCCTAAAGAGAACAACATGCATGGATTAGTCGGAACTGTCTTCCCGCCGATACCAGAATTGACCAAATCCGACTTCACATAGGTTTCATAACAGAGGGCGACATGAAACCAACAATGTACACACTAAGCGCCAAATTACACTAATTCATTGAAATATGTTCTGGCGCCGCGGAACATTTTCTCGTCAGTCTGAGCTGAGAACTCATCCCGTTTCTGAGTAGTTCTCATCACCTCTGTACAGCCTTCTACGAATCAAAATCACCATTTTCGTTTTGAAGATGGAACTCTATTCATACACTGACAACTAATGCAGCATTTCTGTTATAGGAATGAAATCCACACTCCTCTAATCAGCTCACTATCTCCCCTGTTGGAATTACGTAATTTCATCTTCCTAATATTAGAAATTACTTAATTCCAACTGGTAAACTGCGTCTGGAATCTTCGTATAATTCACATGAACACAGCTGATCTCATTTGAAATGCGTTCTGTTGAAATGATACATTATTCTATTTTTGCTGTTCAGCCAAATTGCAAAATATAGTGAAACTGTCAACTCTGCTAATGGATGGAACATGAACAAGTTCGTGATAGCCTCAAGAACGCTAAAGTCAGTCTGCGCCATACGCCTACATAGGTTGCAAAGTTGAATTCAGTATTACGCCATGACGGGGTTCAACCTGTTATCACTAGCGTAGTTCGACAATTTTCAGAGTCCAACAATACTCGGTTCCCCAGGTCATTCTCTGTAATGTACAATACATTCAATCCTAATCCTAATCAAACAACAGCTCGCGTACAAGTGGATCACAAGTTATGCATATAATATTCTGCAAACATTATTATGGTATGAGTGAGAGAACATTTTGGTACCGATAAGATGCGTTACGCCCACTCTTATGTAACGTATTCACAGAAACTATATCATATGTATAACTCTTGTTAGCAAGAAGCGAGTATCATTTCTGTCTCGATAAAAATGTTTCGTCGGAACAGCTGATCTTAAATTATCGAGAAAACAGGAGAACAACATGTTTCCAATGTTCACCATTATTATTATTATTATTATTGGGTTAACGAATCAATACTATTGTTTGTTTTGTTGTTGTATTGGGGGCGGGGAAGAAGTTGATGGTGAAAGGCGTGACCATTAAGTAATGCAGTGAGGTTTGAAAATCGAAAGCAAGATCATGTTATCTCTAGTCAACTTAGGATATACTGGTTCTCCTGTTATGTTTTTATCACGTTACCGAAGTCATAGGGTGTACAAATACTATCGCTATGTTTTGGCGTTAGGATTGTTCTGGATAGTACTATAATAAACAGCAAAAGGAAGGGCTCTCATCGAATTTAATAACAATCGCTGAAAAAATACCTGTAGTCCATGAGCACAAACTTACCTGACCAAATCAAGTGCGCGGGGTAAACGAGGATAATTAAGTGATATTCCGCTGGAGGAGTTACCACTATATCGCGGGGGGTGGGATTACTTGCTCAGGTGTTTGGAAACAGCCTCATCAACCGTGGAAAGGCCTAGGGGGAGAGGCAATCGCTCAATTGACGCGACCGGCTGGCCTAATTTGGAAGGTACTCTGTATTACTGCACATGTAAGTTGGGAATGAACTGTGAGACGTTTGATCAGTTATCTCATTCAGTGACACATAATAATTATGTTGTAACTAATTATCTTATTATCTGCGAAATTTCGAATTCAGCAATAATTAGCGTATGGCTAATCCGAATCAGCACGAATACTCAACCGACAACACACCCTTTCCTAGCCCGAAAGAAAAAACCTGCATGGAATTAGTTGGAACCGTCTCTTCATCCATACGATTATTGACCAAATCCGACTCCAAATATACACACTGAGCACCAAATTACACTAATTCGTTTGACTATATTTTGGCGCCGCGGAACATTTTCTCGTCGGTCTGAGCTGAGAATTCACCCTGTTTCTGAGTAGTTATCTCCTTCGCAGAGCCTTTCACATATCACAATAACAATTACAATTTTGAAGATTGAAATCTATTCATATCGACAACTGCATGATGCCTTACTGGATTAGGAAATAACATCCACACTACAAATGATTAGCTTACTGTCTCCCCTGTCGGGAATAAATTCTCACTGGTGAACTCGTCTGGGTTCCATGGTTGATGGTAAAAAGCATGACCCTCATCTCATTCATTGAGGCTTGAAAACTGAGAACGAGATAATATGTTCCCTTGAGTTGACTCGAAGGATATGCAGTTCTCCTGCCAATGTTTTCATTATTTTCCCGAACCTATAGAGTGTAGGAATACTATTGCTGTTTTGTTTTATTTGATTTAGAATGGATTTTTGATGGTGCTTTATTTTATTTGTTCTCCTTCTTCGGCAGCCGTCAGTACTGGCGATTGGCTACGATTCCAACGCATCTCCTTGTCATCTTCTTTCATGCAGCTCTGTTTCGGGCTAGGCGATTAGCTTGACGAGGCTCAACCCTGTCCATTCCTTGATGTTGTCTTACCATCGCTTCTTCTGACTATTGCTTCACCTTCATCTTCCCTTCAACCTTTCCTTCTATAACTTGGAGTGTCAATGCACCACCACTTCCTCTGAGAGTGTGGCCAAGGTAAGATAGCTTCCTGCTTACTATCTCCCCAAGCAAATGTCGTTTTACTCCCAATTTTTTTCTTCAGGAAGCTCATAATTATTTGTTCTCTTCTTCTTTCAGCTGATTTCCATCATTCTCCTCCAAATCCACATTTCAGCAGCAAGCAAACGATTCTCGTCTTCTTTAGCCGGTACTATATAAACATCATATAAACAATTGCTGAAACGTACCTGTCTAAATCAAGTGCGCATGGAAAACGGGGATAATTATGTGATTTATCGCAGGAGAAGTTTTCGTTATATATCGCAGGGTATAAGATTACTAGCTCAGGTGTTTGAAAACAGCCTCATCAACTGTGGAAAGACCTAGGGGCGAGAGGCAATCGCTCAATTGACGCGACCGGCTGGTCTAATTTGGGAGGTACTCTCCATTACGGCACAGGTAAATTGGAGATGAACTGTGAGACGTTTGATTAGTGATCTCAATATAGTAACAAATAATATGTTGTAACATGATACATCATTTTCTGCGATTCGAATTCAGCAATTTTCCGATCTTCTATTCCTCGAATATAGATATACGTATGTGAGGATCAATGAATTCACCCAATAAATAGAAATCCCATGTCATCCCAAAAATTATGTGATGACGAATGCACTGTGTTTAAGCCCACAATGGTTCAAAACTGGTTAACGTTACTACGACTTTAAATTGTAAGATTGATGCTGCGGAGCGAAAAAAAAGACGTTGTTCCAATATGATTGCTTTCCATTGTACTGTCGAAATCAAATGTGATACTAATAATACTGACAATACCTATATACCTGTTTACATTAATAATGAAAATAATACTGCTAGATAGGCTTATTGCGATTGAAGTCGGTGATCATTCGCTTTTCATGTGCTATCAGGTAATTGTGATACAACCCTTATATGGTTGTTTCTCCTAACCACCATGACTAGCAGTTCCTCTAGATCCCTAGACGTCGGGGAAACCAATTTATCTTCAAAACTCAATTATATTAATAAATTATTACTCGACTATTCCCAACATATCTCATTCGGTGAATGTACATGGGTATGAAGAGTTCCCTTTAGCTTTCTTTGCAATCTCAATATTAGTATCTATTTGTTTTGCAATAGTCCGAATATATGTCGATTCAATCGATTGTGTCTACATCCCAGGCGGATTCCGCCGTCTTCGATATAATGTATGCTAATAGTACTGTGTCAAAGGTCACATTGGACTCCCAGATACTGGACTAAACGAACAGGGAACACAGTGATGACGATATCGTTCATTTCGGCGCAAGGCGATCTACGAAACTCACTTGAAGAAAACTACAAGGAAGAAGATTTAGCCGCTGTGAGCATGCGCATGCATAGCTGTGAATAAGCTTGTCAAATTGAGACATACCGTTTATCCATTTCGTAGCAACGCTGCAACATATATTCCCAAATCATTTTTCTGATTATGAATAATCAATTTCATTTCATGTCAACGACCTACGTTCTCCTTATGTACATTGTAACATTACTTGGAGAATTCAATCCTCGATGCACGAGTTTCGAAACTGTTCCTCATGTTATCGAAAATATTTCATGTTGCGTAACATGGATGTTACGGAAACGTTTCCATACCATCCAAACAATGTTTTGAGAGAACATTTCCGGGACATTTTTCATCTTGAATCGAATTTGAGAGTAACAACAGAACTTAGAGATAGAGTGATATCACTTCAGCCCATTCCTAAAGATATTTTCAAACTGTTTTGTTCAATGTTTTGGGAAAACTTGTCAACTTATTTGTTACCTCGAAAGAAATCGAAACATTTGACGGAACATGTCCAAATGTTTCCAAAACGTATTTGTGTTCGTTGGGCTCTTCTGTAAGGCTGAGAACAACACCATTATTAAACTGGTACTGTGGTTGTTTCGACTACCTGACTTCACACCACATGATCTCTGAGGTGAGCATGTTGGGACCTTAATTGTTACTTGTTGCATAACTGCCAGAATCACTAATAAAATGTTCCTGAAGTTATCCTTAGTCCTAACAAATCGCCGCATATGGATTAGTTTAAATGACCAGAGCATCACATCTATTACACATGTTGTTAGCATAGCTAGTCCTACTTCTTCGAATCAAATTTCACCTTGTCAATTTCATTGCACGGAAACAAGATCACATCACGCAGCGGTCTGCGTAAGGTCTGTGCATGTACGAAAAAAAAACGCTCACAGCTTCCAACACGCATCCCCCGACACTGACGTATATGTACTGTTGTAGCAGGTTTTCCAATCAGAGTGAGTAAATTGATTTACCATAACTCATCACGACATCACACGCAAGACTCAGTAATTCGATCATGGCTGATGAGGGAGCTAATATGGTAGAGTACATCAAAGATCAATCCCTAATATCAGCTTTCGTATCAGTATCTTTCTGTTTCTCTTTGAATGTTATACGCGCCTGTTAACTTCATTACATCAATTTCAGATGCGCCGTTGCCCCCTTCATATCGATCGCTAGCTTCGATCGCTAGGTCGTAACCTTGAAAGGGCAGAGCGCCACGAGCCAGTTTGCTCTTTCCTCGACGAATCTCTGGACACGGAGGCGCTACGAGGTGTAATTGAACAGTTCTCGAGAATGTCATAACTTTCTGTTCCATTGTCGTCACTAAGTGAACTTGGGCGTCATCCTAAATCGGGAGTTCCCCATGGCTAAGATGTTGCAGATTTGAGAAGCAGTTATATGGTGATGAATCGATATATTTGTGGAGCGTGGTAGTCTAGTTTGCTAGAGCGTCGAGTTGGTAATCCAGAGAATGGATTCCATCTAGTTCCATCTAGCCTAACAATGCAAAATAGTTCCCAGAAATCTCGCTCTGAGAAAAGTATTTTGCACCGCTGAAACAGCCGGTCGATTACATGTTTATCGGGGATATAACTGCATTCATTCAATTGATCAGTCCAGAGTCGATCTGCCATATGGAACAATTACGGTAAAGGGATGATGAAACATGCTTGAGTGTTTTATCCCATCCCAAATAACCTGATTGAAACCAGCCTAATGGAAACCACACAATGCCACGTAGTTGCAGAAAAGCGTTGGCTCTCTTCTATCTTTAGTCGGTACCTAATAATGACAAATAGCATCTGAAAACGAAGCAAGCTTCTGCTTCCTTCTGCTGAGAGTAAAGTTTAATCGTTATATTTTTTAATCGACATTTGTTACCATCAACGAGAACAAATAATGTAAAATGGTGTGATTTACAAGGGGGTGCCTAATACTTAATCGTAATGGCCTATAGTCGAGTCAAAATGGGGTTTGATCCCAAAAAATGCAACAAGGTTTTTTCTTTGTTTGAGGTTGCTCAGTGGGTCCCTAGCATCTCCAGAAAAAAAAAGTCTCCCAAAATCGGACCCCGGGAAAAGGGTTAATTGGCATAATTACAAAGTGGCGGACTATATGGACTTTAATGTATTGTGAACTCCATGAGATGTCACTTTTGACCTATGATGTGTGTTACAAACCCATGATACTAAGATATCATATAAGCTAACTTACAATGTCATGTGACGTCACCGTGTCGTAGAATTGACGTAATTGACGTAATTATATCAACTTCACTGTACAATAAACCCTCTAAGACTATGGACTATGGAAAATGTTACCAACCTATAAGAACATGATTCCAGACTACTTGAATAAGCTACACTGTCTTATGACGTCATTGCGACGTAGTGTTGTCGTATATAACAAAACAATTAACCAATACTTTGGCTGACGATACAAACTTGACTGTACGACGAGCCCTCCGAAACTTCAGTTTTGACCTATGAAATATGTTACCGACCTATAGAAACAAGACACTGAATTACCGAATACGCCAACTTACAATGTCATATGACGCCACTGTGACGTAGGAATGACATATTTGCGAGAAAATCACCTAATATGACCCATTAGGATTGGAGCTAATGTATCAAATTAGGCAAATGAAATTCCTAAACAGAATCCTACCCAAATCAGGACCTCCACGAATTGAAAACAGCATTGAATTATGACAGCAACCGATTGACGATCATGTGGGTAAACCAAGTGCGCAATCATAGACAGTTGAGGTTTGGGGAAGGGAGTGCGTTTCCTCCGTTTTCGTCCAAGATAATGTCTATTCAGGGGACGGGCCACGCAAAGGTTGGGGTGGAATACGTGTGGGGATTAGGAGGAATAACCAAATAGTGATTAAGCCATTGCGATGAAGGCCTATATACACTTGTAATACCATGCGACATCACCATGTTTCGTGGAGTTGGCTTCGTTGAAGGGGTTCTCACAACGAAATTCCTATGTCATGGTACAGTACAGGTTAGTCAACCTCTTCGACAGACCTCCGAGTAGCAGTTTCCTGCTCCAATGTACCACCACGTCGTACGGGACGTTCGGCAGTAAAATGCACAACTTGGGAATCCGATTAATGTGACAGCCCACTGTTTTGCGCTGTGCCTTGTGACGAGTTCAGGCAACGTCCTCGGAACCCCTAGTCTGCAAAACAAGAGGACCCCGATGCTCGTGACTGCATGGTGGACACTGTACGCGTGTTGCGGAGGTGTCATCAACCTCGCCACCCTATCGACTTGGCATAATTAGAGACGGGCTATCCGCGCTGGCTTCTGGGACCTTCCCTTGCTCCATGATAATGCTTCCCAACAATATCGGTGTGTGATACTATTCCCGCTTGCGA
>JAUOBX010429210.1:0-10484 GCA_032360705.1 Eupentacta quinquesemita
CGGTGAATCACCGTTGAATTCAACGGTGAATTCAACGGTGGTTCACCGTTGAACGCAGTGTGAAAGGGGCATATAAGACGATCCAATTTGACGAGCATTCGAAGTAATTAGACGATACGTGCGCGATCGATTTTTGATGAGCGTCGAAAAGACGAACCAAGCGGAACGGCTTGCGGAGGTACCAAGGGTTGAGAGGGACGAAATATGGATGGAACAGAGATCCCATGTGTGCACAGAAGTTGACAGCCAAGATTGTGTCTCGTGAGTTGCTCTGGTAACGTAGGGCAACACTAGGGAAGAGTCTGCCCGGCGTGATAGGCCTATAACTATAACTTACAGCAGACAGCAGAATATCAGAAAACTTACTGTGATTCTGTTCTCAACTGATTATTAAAGAATCCTCAGTAACACGGTAGCACTCAGACAGAGTTGAACCTACGTCCAAATGCATTGTATTGGTACTTTAGGCGAACCGGCGATGGCATCACGTATTTTGCCCATGAGACTATTTATTCACGGTACAGGCGAGTCCGGCGAGATATCTGGGAATCAGGAAGTTGAAAAATGTGTTGATATGACGCCCCAAGCTCTGCCAAGTTATTGATACCTGTTATAGTATTCGTCTAATATGGAGTTAACATGTCGTAATGAGTAGAGTAGGATGAGTAGGTTTAAGATTTATACATATCCTACTCATGTTACGGAGTGTTATGATTATTACCTTGATTAGTTGTTGAAACTAGGTGGGATTCCATATGCGCGGATGCTGGATGCAGTATAAATGGTAAAATCGCTGTTTTGTGAAGAAGGATGATTTTTGGTACGGGAGAAGGATGTAGGATCATGCGCAAGCCCAACCAATTCATAACAGCCTATGAATACGAACGTTAACGTGCTTTATTAATATAAGGAGATATTCTGCATAATGCATTTGGGGTATGCGGCATGATGCCGCATTGATACGCGTGGTAATTTTGCTCAAACAACGATCTTATCCGAATTATTTCTGGCCACCATGGAATGTGTTTTCATCTCTGTTACTCTAATCGCCTGAATTGTCTAGTTTGCATTTCTCGATTATTGAACTATGGTCAATGCTCGAACGGAGTGCAAAACGATTGGGATTGGGTATACCCATCAGCAAACCAACAAGTTTTTCGGAACAGTTTCTGGATGTTTATCCGATGATTTCTGAACAAAGTAACATAAATGTTTTGGAAACTTGTCATACCATTCCAAGAACATTTTGAGAACATATTCTGCAAGCATACTAATTCTATTTTATTAAAAATGAGAAGATAACGGCAGATCCAGAGGCTGGAGACCAAATGGTAATATAACATACTTTAACATCGTTTTGCCCCATATTTCCTGCCGCCAAGACCGTCTCGGGACACTTTCAGAAATGTTTCACTTCACTGACAGAGGACCTAAGAAAGTCAGGAATATATTTGACCGTTTTGTCATCCTTCCAACATCAGTTCACTTCATCTGCTCGAGGAGTACACGTGGACTTCATATGATTTACATTCCGTCCCATAATATGCCATTTACCTATTAGTGTTTCCCGCCAATATTGTTGACACCCGAGGCCGTTTCCTGGGTACTGATTATACCTGAGTGCTTTGCCTAATGAATTCACATATGCTTGCATTCGGTCACGTTGTGAATAGGTCGAAAAATAATGGTCCTTAGATTTCCCATGACACCTGGGGCCCCTGAGTGTGTGTCGCGGTTGGCTAGTCATTTAGGCCAGTTAATTTCATGGCCTCTCTTTCGACCGATTCACACTCCCAGTTCCAGCGTGTGTGACCCATTGCCGTTGTACATAATAACCTCCAGTATTGTGCGAGGTGTGATTTGGCGTGAATTGTATTGGTTGGTGAGAACGGTAACAGCCTAACAGACAATGGACTGGATGCGATGAGAGGTGTTTGTCCTTAGCTATATATACACTAAAATGTATGAATTCAATTATAGTATATTGAAGTGTATTTCGTATTATTGATATGATGTTGATACTATTTCGATACCACTGAAGTATAAATTAAATAATCTCTCGTTTCGTACCAAAAACTTTTGTGAATAAATATGTATTTCAGAAGCATTTTCGTTTTTATTTGCTAATTCATTTAGTTTTATATAACTGCGAAACTTGTATCCAAACTTTGAACTATTTGGTTCGACGTAGTCGGATCCCAACTCCGAAAAGTTCCAGATTTCGACGAGTCGCGTGGGAGATAAAATAGAAGACGAACTAATATATTATGTTGTATAACCTAAATATACACCACGCATACCAAATTTACTGCCAACACCCTTACTGTAGGTATCCTCCTAGTTAGTTAAAATCAAACTGTGGCCTATCAGAAATGCAAAGTATGTTCGTGACATACATTCGATATGTTACCGCTGCTTTCTGAAATGTCGAAAGACGTGAATTCGTGTTCATACGTTGCCAACAATTGATTTGTAACAGTCAAGTCAAAGATCATAATATCAGGTATTACGACGTCATCATCTTTGCCGCGACAATCTCATCAATTGAGCAGCAGACAAATCGGCAGCTTTACTCTGGAGACGACAACCTCAGATATGTTCTCCCACAGGCCGGACGTGTTTACGCACTTCGATACATGTTCACGTCGTCAATCTTTTGGAAACATTACACTTTGTGTGACGACAATGATATGCGCATTAAGGACATTATATATTTATGGTACGCGGTTGTTGGGGATTGCCAAAACATTAAATATTCAGGATTTCAAAACAATTCCAGTGTCAATGTGTCGAGTTCGTAATAATTATTATTCACGAGAGACTAGAAACTTGGCGACTTCCTAAATCACGCGCGATAGAATGTGATAAAACAAAAAAATAATTTGACGGGACAGGCGTTGCAGTATTTAGTGAATTGATAGGAAAATAATCTACATTAAACACAGACGTATCTTGACAAATTCTCATGGGTAAATATTTACATGAAGACGGGCGAGGTGGCTAAGCAATACGAATTCATGGCGATGTACGATAATAATGTGAGTATTGACTGTGATTCAACAACTTTATAAAAAAAAATACTGCACTAAATCAATCATGTCCGTTTTTACCTATATTTTCTAATTATCCGAGTGACTGACATGCGGCAATGTAATTTGGAAGTGAACTTCAGTAATTCCCATTTAAATTTATGAACCATCTGCTTTGGACGTGGCTAACAATTATAGATATATGGATACTATTATTTGATTTGAATCTCCAATAGGTACCTAAGGTACCCAATCCCATTTTGCGGATATTTGCGATTGAAAAATCTTATGTACCGAGTTCACGATAGTACTAGAACAATTTAAACATTCCCGCGTCGTCTCTTGACCTTAACCAAACCAATTCAATTCATTCCAGCTGTGATCTCGATATCGCCTCACAGAGTTGCAGATGTGTGAAATTCTCAAATTGATATTAGAAACCAACCCGGCTATTCGATCACGGAAATCACAGTCCACCTTTAAGCCCTTTAGCAGATCTCGTGAGAGTGAAATCAGTGTTTTTCATAGGCTTCATTATAGAAACATCAGTATTTCATCTAAAAAATATAATATTGACTTGTTTTCACTTCATTTTATTAAGTAGAATATTTTGTTGGAAAATTTGTTAACACGCAACTGGTCTACGTGTGAGTTAACAATCATCTAAACGCGCTGGCCGCGTTTGTATACCGGCCGGGTTTGGGTACACAGAGGATACATCATACCTAAGCCTAGCTAGGCTAGGCCCCGGCCCTAGGCAAGGCCTATTCCTCAACTCTAATTTCAACAAAATGAACCACTAACACTGCCCGATGATGACATCATTGAACATAGTACCATGAAATTCCTTAACACCACCCCCTGGATCCCAAAACTAGCCCCTAGCCTAACCCTCATCTCATCATTACAATACAAGGCTGCCTACACCCTTGACGTTGTGCCTAATGCTACTATGGTGTCACTGGTAGGCTTCGGCCTAGCCTGAGTTAGGCTCGAGGAAACAGTTATTACTCGGGCGATTACAGCCTGTTTTCCACACAGTTGCATCCACTTATGGGCGCATCTTAAGACTTTCTTTTCAGACTTTTTGCTGAGAGCAATGGCATAGCCAACCTCAGCGCTGTAAGAATGTATGGCCGGAGGCTTCTTCGTTGCTGGATGAAATGTTGTTGTCGAGTCGAGTCGCTATTGTTGTTATGTACTGTATTGTTGATATATATACTGCCTGTTGCCAGAATATCATGTGACACGTTTAACACACACTGATTGGTCAACGTTAACGCCATACCCGTGTAATTTGGCGATATTGGCTTCAAATAATTCAGTTCATATCAATTTAACTCTTCCATAAATGTGCATCGACTTCATCTGGGAAGATTGTTTCTCATGTTTTTCCATATTTTAGCCGAATGATCCAATGAAGTTCACTCACACTAGTGAAAATGAAATGCTCTTGAACGGGAAAGAGCACACAGCCCACGGCCCACTCCCTTCTCGGTCAATTACGGCTGGAATATGATTGACGACTGTTTGGCGATTGACTGGTTGACGATACCATCAGCTCAGGAGCAAGGGCGTGTCTACACCTTCATCCATAGGGGGGCCATTTCTATGGAGGTTGTGTGTCGCAGGTTACTATCTAAGCAGAGCGCCACCTCCAGTTAGCGAGGAGCGTACAGAAGTATTTTGCATTTCCAATGGCCTCAGGTGCGATCTGGTGCAATGTAGCGCATCTGAACACCCACCTCGTTTTGATTTTTTTGTTGCAATTCAACCAAGTCCAGGTGCAGTTTTTGCTGCACAAGGTGCAAATCGAACAATTAGGTCGAGGAAAAATGTCGATGAACGAAACGTGTCGTGTGGGAATCTCTATACCCATTAGGGAATTTTGCCCCCTTTAGATGGCCTTAGGTGTAATCTGGTGCGATGTAGCGAACCTGAGCACCCACTACGTTTCAGGAATACAATTTGTATTTTCCCTACGGTATAGTCCAGTGACCCAGGCTAGGACTTCATCTTCCACTTGAGTATTCATACACACCGAGGTGAAAAACAGCTATGTGGCGCGCCATGCATTGCTGAAAAAAAGGGAGAGGGGAGGGGGGTGTATGGAGCGACGTGCAACTATCTAAGCGGAGCGCCACCACAAGTTGGCGCCGCGGCCTAGAATTTTTGACTGAAATACACCTCTTAGTTGGCAGGACATTGCATTTGCGGGCATTACAACTGGTTTTCAAAGTCATGTAACAAGACTACCGCGCAAGTTCTTCCCCTCTCCTAATTTAGAACCTAGATAGAAGAAAGTGCTCTAAACAGAAAATGTGGCAATTGTTCCAACTTTTTCTCCTCAAATTTGATCAGTTAGTTTATTACATCTCACCTCCACAAATTGGCTATGCAGCTCGAATTGTAATTACGAGAGCCATGAGTGAAAAGGGGCGACGTACTACTATCTAAAGCGGAGCACTATGACGGTTGGCGCGGGCCAAGCAAAATGCATCTCGGATCACAGGAAATGGGTTTTACGAGCCATAAAAGTTTGGACCATGCACACCCTCGATGAAACATTGTATCTCTGTAATTTCAGCGTAAAATAACTCCAAAATGCTGCAATTTCAGCAGTTATCATATAACATTTACCAAAAACTCCAGCTTTGCAACTAACCCCTTTCCCATTGAACACAACACTCACCATCTCCCCAACTTGGCAGCCCCTCTCACCAACCACAACCAGCCCATGCACCTCATATAATCTGCATTACCATTGCAGCACTTCCAATGACAGAAACATTTCCCCGTCGTGCTGGTCAAAAAGCCACCCATCATTACCATTTCAGCTGTACATTAAATTGAGGGCGCTATAACATAATGAATTAACTCCATGATTGAAACAATATGACATATTCCTGGTAAACATTCCAAACACTACATATGTGGCGGCCAAATCAGACATTCCCCCTCAAATCCTCTACCAGGTAGCACGCATGCAATATGACAACACACACTAATCGATATCCTATAGTACTATGTTCATCATGGTAATTTCAACGTAATTCCCGTCATTTTATACCACTTTTGTACCATTTTCTCATCACTGTGACCAGATCAAGTGGATTATGTTAAATGAGGTATCCGAGTATCCGACTGTAGGAAAATCTACTTTTCATGTTGTGCCGGCTCGGGGAGAAAAACAAATGTTTCGGGGAACTGAATTCACCTCAATGCCCCATACTCTATATTGGCTGCAGAGGCGAATATCCATCCACCTTGGGTCGTGGTATAATACGAATAATACGGGTATACACACAGGAAACACGCCACCCGCGGACCAGCACGAACCGTGCAGAAAGCACTGAAGCGGAGCAGAGGGCAGTCGTCAAAATACAAACAAACAAATTATCGGCATCCTAGTAACTCAGCACAAACTGCAGGTACCCATACAGTGTCCACTGGGTGAAGATCCACTGTAGTGTTATAGGTTGAAGTTGATAAAGTAATAGCTGAAATAATATTGTGACAACCATTTACTTGTAGGCTCTTCATGATACCGTCAACATTGGGTAAGCACGGTACTTGTACGTACGGTAAACCACACCACCATGGACGCATTGATCAATATTGGAAGACAGCACCACGGGGATAATTATCGCTATTTTATATTCCTGACAGTTTTGTTCCTAATAGCAGTAACACGATGGATTTACCAGCCGATAGGAGAGGGAGAACGCCGAATCCATACTCAGGCGGAAAGAGTACCCAGCCCGAAACATCTGTACACTAATTCATCGGGAACAAGAGAACACCAAACTGGTAGTGAAGAAGGTACGTGGGATGCCATACTCATTTATGGGACTATACTAATAAAAATAATAGAGATCAAATCCATCGAGGTTATGAACAAGGCGCCTCACAGAATAGAGCCGAACAGAAGAAAAACATAATGATTATGACAATCATGGTCAAGGAGACAAGGCAGCAAAAAAAGGAGAAATGTATGGAAAAAAATACTTCCATAACAATAAGCAATACATCTAGGAATAATAATCATGAATAAAAATATGATCACAACAGAAAAAACATGAAAGATAGGCCCTTGGAGCATCGGAATGGATCAGCATATATAATGTAGACAAGACAGTTCATATGCAACAATAGGCTATTTTGTAGGGATGTGTTCTGATCTCTTTTCTTGGAACGACCTATATTGTGATATTTTCGAATAGAAGCAGGTAGCTTGTCCCACAGTTCAGAAGCTGCCGTGTTGAGGTACCTGTCTCCATATGTTGAATCGAAGTACCATTATAATAACAACAAGGCATGCCATCATCAATTTATCATGAACCTATCGAAACATGGTGCACGTGAAGTTGTACTACAAGAACAATTTAGCTACCGGTATTTACGTTCACTTGTTATTATTATTATTATTATTATTATTATTATTATTATTATTATTATTATTATTATTATTATTATTATTATAATAAGGACGAAATTATCGATATTATTGTTATTATTATTATTAATATTTACATAAAAATTGTTATCATTTTAATTACTCTGTTTTAATTTTGGACATGTGTTATACAGTGTTTTGATAATATACCTGTCACTCTTGGCCCCGTTAGGATTCCAGGGATACAACTACCAATAACGGCGATGATCTATTCTCTTTGAATTACCTTACCAAGTTATCTATACTCAAAAGTCCACTGAATATGTGTTGTTCGCGCGATCTTATTCCTCACGGAAAGATTACAATTGTAAAAACTATCACAATTGGTATTATTTTTTTCTGTACTACCAAACCCGAGTTGCTCATCAAGTTATTCAATTTTATATGGGGGGGGGGGGGACCTGATAAATGATGAATGTGCCTGATTTGGATTAACGGGGGTCAATAGGTATTCAGATCATACTTCTGGTGCATGGACAATTTTATTCGACTATTGTTTACCAAAAATTTGGAAAAGTTTCCTCTTCACTTGTCAGAACTCCGATGGAAATGAAGTTAACCCCAAAACATAATTATAATGTATGATGGGATAGCGTCCGTCTTGCACAATGAACACGGCTCAAACTTTGAAGTCCTCTAACTCTGAAATGGAACATCATATGAATGTCTGGTTTGGACCGATGTTTTTTTTTCTCTAAGCTACAAGGTAAGCCCATGTTTACTTGAGCCTGCAGTATTCCTTTAAGGTAAGAAATCTGTAGTTTAGATGTATACAGAGAATCATCGCAACGAATGAGTTTCTTCATAATATTGGTATAGTAGAGGAACCAGCCTGCACTTTTCATAGTGGAACAGCTGAGACACTGGATCATTTATTCTGGAGTTGTAGAGATGTTGGTTGCACGTGGGACAGGGTTTCTCTGAGTTCTTCAAGAAGGAGGACGAATATACATATGAAAGTATTTGCCTCGGATATGTAGAAGAGAAATTGAGATGGTACAACTTTGTAATTTGTTTCTTGCAGAACGTCATATTCATATTATTGTTGCAACGGGACGAGAAGTTCCTTTGAGAGTTCGAAATTCAAAATCATCTATTACATGGATAAAAAATATGTTCTAGTTGAGAGAGCGAAACACAGTGAGCTAGATAAATTAAGTGAGATAATGTCCGCTCAGTAAGTGCTATGTATACATGTTGTACTTGTATCAATTGTTATGCATGTTATCATCAATGTTTCGTGTCGGAAGAAGGCGACTTTTTTTTCATTAATAATATTATTATTATTATGACTGATTTACAGCGGCCTCAAAACCATTCACAGATGTTCCCCCTGATCATGAGTGACTTGTTAATTACGTTCCTTTCTTACGCACCAACACTGTGTATCACGTCTCCGTGTCCACTGGGGGACATCCCAATAGGGCTGCTACATAGTATTATTATTATCTCATCGGTTCCAGAGGGCCAGATGAGATATTGTAGTCAGTTTGCTATTGCACCCATATTCACTGGTGCTGGTCGCCATAGCAACGGTTGCTATGGTAACCATCGTAATGGGGGAGTTACTTGCATTGGGGGGTACCCAATAGGGGGGTACCCATGGGTGTCGAGGGTTCCAGTGACGAGGTACAGGCAAAAAGGTTTCCGTTTGTGTGTGTGTCTGTGTGTGTGTGTGCGTGCG
Source organism: Eupentacta quinquesemita (assembly GCA_032360705.1). Classification (NCBI taxonomy): domain Eukaryota; kingdom Metazoa; phylum Echinodermata; class Holothuroidea; order Dendrochirotida; family Sclerodactylidae; genus Eupentacta; species Eupentacta quinquesemita. Next base: position 9,170 of record JAUOBX010429210.1, read on the forward strand.
TGTGTGTGTGTGTTTGTGTGTTTGTGTGTCCGTCGGATTTTCGATGGTTTTCCATTAATATCTCGGGTTGGCGATGCCTAAACAAGATCAAATTTCACACGGGGCTGAATAGTCAGTAGGTCCATGTTACCTCAAAAAATTCGACTGAAATTTCAAAAAATGCAGAATTTGGAGGGAAATTCCCTTATTTTAGGTGGAATTTTGATATTTGGCTAATTTTTACCAATTTCCCCCCAAAATCGTAGATTGCAAGGCTCGAATGATTTTAAACTTTGCGAGGAGGTTGAATGTCACAAATCATAGATTTTTCCACAAATTCGAGTGGAATTTGCAGAATTTGGAGGAAAAATCCCTTATTTTAGGTGGAATTTTGATATTTGGCTCATTTTCAACAATTTCCCCTCAAATTCATAGAGTGCAAGGCTCGAATGATTTCAAACTTTGTGAGGAGGTTGAATGTCACAAATCATAGATTTTCCCAAAAATTTGGATGGAAATTCCCATATTTTTAGTAAAATTTTGAATTTGCCCTTTTGACTAATTTTTAACAATTTACCCAAAAAATCATGAATTGCAAGCCTTGAATGATTTGAAACTTTGCAAGGGAGTTGAATGTCACAGATCAAAAGTTTTCCCACAAATTTGGGCAATTTTTTTGAAAAATGTTGAATTTGGAGAGAAATTCCCTTATTTGTTATTAAATTTTGATATTTGGCTCATTTATTTACAATTTTCCACACAATTCATGGATTGCAAGGCTTGAATGATTTGAAACTTTGCGAGGAAGTCGAATGTCACAGATCATAAGTTTTCCCACAAATTTGGGCTAAAATAGTGAGAACTGCAGAATTTGGATATGGGGAATTCCCTAATTTGAAGGTTAAATTGTGATATTTGGCTCATCTTTTACCAATTTTTCCACAAAAATCATAGATTACAAGGCTTCGAAGATCTCAAACTTTTTAAGGAGGTGGAATGTCACAGATCATAGGTTTTCCCATACATTTTGGCAAAAATTGTGAGAAATGCAGAATTTGGAAATGGGGAATTCCCTAAATTGCGGTCAAATTGTGATATTTGGCAATTTCTTTACAATTGTCAACAAAATTCATGGATTTCCAAACTCAAATGATTCCAAACTTCCCCAGGGGTTGAAATGTCACTGAATATCAGTTTTCCCACAAATTTGGCTCAAAAGTTCTAAATTCGGAGAAGAATTCTCTTATTTCCGGTCAAACCATTAGAAATGGGTCTCCCTGAACTTACTGCTCCTAAGCTGACAGCGCCAGGGGGTAACCACAAGCCTGACTTTTTG
>JAUOBX010429321.1:0-10484 GCA_032360705.1 Eupentacta quinquesemita
TATCTAATGGCGTGTTCAGACACCTTTGTGGTTCGATGAAGAGTGCCCTGGCTATATCAATGAATTCCTCTTGTGTATTGATAGACAAGTAAAACAACATTTGATCTTCCATGGGAATTCAAATCAACAGCAAGTGTAGACATGACATCAAAAGGGTTTGAATTGCGACGATCTGAAAGGATTACCCTCATGAAGTATAGCTTACTGCTGGCTTGTCAGTAACTGAATGGAGGGTGTTTTCGCTGACAAGGCCTGTTTATTCGTTGCAAAAGTGCAACCATGTGCAATGACATATTGTTCAAATATACTCTCAACAAGAAATAACCACTATGGGTCATTCATGAAAATGTATGATATGAATATGCATGTATGTATGCAGGGCTGGGATTAGATAAATGGGGGACTAGATGGGGTTTTAGCAAAATGAGGTGTGAAGAAACAGATACGGGTATGGATATGGATATGTCAAAGTTAGCCCCCAGGGTTAAAAGTTGAAAATGTCAGATGAGGTCAATAGGTCAAATAAGGTCAGAGAAGGTCATTAAATGAAGTTCACCGAATAAACTCTACACAGAAGAACACAACTTTCTATTGACCTGGAATGCTTTGTTGGCAATATGTCAATAATGTCATAATACTCAAGTGTTCTGGCTGCCTCGACCTTCCATATGTGGATTGATAAATTGAGATAACTTGTTACAGGGGTATTGTAGAAGGGTGATGTAATCGACTATATGAATTGTCTCAACGAAATGAATCTGGCTGTCGAAAATTGCTCTGTAGGTCGTCCCCATGAAATGTTCTGTTGTTAAGACATCTAAAGATAGTCCTACTGTGACAGTGTACGAGCTTAAGCTTACACCAAACCCCGATGGGATTCTCCTTCTCCATGTTTGTAACATATATATATATATACATACCCACACACACACACATACACACACGAACACGCACCCCCGCCATCACACACGCACACACACACGTATCACACATTCGAACACACATCCACACACACAATTGTGTGACTGCATAGATTCCCTTCACCTTCGGCGATAAATAAAAACGGGAAGGCCTCCTAATCCGTGATGACTCCATTTATTGAAATGACATTTCGGTAACGACAACACGCAAATTATTGATGTTGCTCATGTAGTTTGGAATGGATATTATCGCGTCAATATTTTCCTTTTCTCTATTTCCGCAGTGTTACATCTTTCGTTGTCTTTTTGGTGTCATTTGAATTTCATATGGTGATATTTATCCGTCCCTACCTCAAAGTACCAGCTTCCATTACCCCCTATCCCCTGGTGGCATTGCGCCGTTATATACACAGCGAAGACATCCGAAGAAAGGCACGAACGTTGTCTATGGAATCCTTGGAACATTATCCAATTCACGCTAATTAGATAAAAGCCAACTACAAATATTAGCACAATGTCGTGTTACTTGATATCCATAGAGCAAAGAAGGCAACAGTTAGAGGAGTTCGATTCCCCCATTGACTGATGTACGAGGTTAACAAAACAATCATTTGAAAAGCTTTAAACAGAGACTGGATATTAAAGGAAACACATCATGGGGAAGCAATTCGTAGCGTAGTGCAAAGGAATAAAAAGAAAGAGCACAGGAAACACATTATATTCGTCCATCATACGTCATATATCCAAACAGAATAATGACACCATCGAATTATACGACCAATATCACGTGTCGAATAACAGCATGCCTTGCATTTCTGCGAGACGATGATTCGCCTTCAAAGGCCTCATGAAATGGAGCTTTGAATTTTCGATATAATCATCATAGAGTTATTTCTCAGCTACTCATCGGTACCTTTCCCTTGAAAATCTGATGGACCATTCTGGAGAAACCTGCCTTCGAAGTTGGTTGTCCGGTGAGAACATCTCGCGAAATGAGTGAAAACTCAAACGTGTATCGTGGCATGACGTCAATATATCATGCCGAATATCCCACCTGGTCATGAAAACAAGAATGGATGTGGTTTCTGTATGCTTGACGAAAGAGAGGTAGTCGACTTGTCCAATAGTCATTATCATCGAATGTTTACTATTCTGTTGATTTTATCGTACATTATCTGGCTATTTGCACATGTTTGTTTTCCTGAGGGGTGAAGTGGTTTGTACCGGTAATAAAATAATATAACTGCGTATGTTGCCGATGACATTTCTCACGAGGACGGCTTGTTATGCACAATGGCCAGTTTATTTGCCCGAAGTGTATACTAGGGACGCCTTGTAATCAATTCAAAGGCACCGTGGTTCAGTCGACGAAAGCTTTGTCAGCTGGAATAACAATTATTCATGTAGAGAATATTATTTTGCAAGTCCAACATTCGTAGTCGGTTGCAAAACGGCATGCATATCATTAGTGGGACAGACGACACAAGATAAGGCACAGTAACAATAGGGATATTTTTTTCATCCCAGCAATAGAGTAACATGATCTGACAGCGGAACTGTCCTGTCAGACTTGTATTAATATATATTATATTATATATTGATAACTGATGTATTGTGTTATTTGTATTAGTGCGATGATAATGTTGAATTACACAGTAAGTTTCAACTTTATTCGCTTATCCATTAGGCTGACAGTTCTATTCGCTGAAAACACACACACACACATAAGCATCACTCAATGCTCACTTATTTATCGCTATGTACCAATGGATCAAATAACATCTATAGCATATGGGACGTAAAGGAACGTTGGGTAAATAACTAATTGTCCATGCAGACTACCTGGGCTACCTGGACAGTCGTAAACAACTGGGACGATAAACAATAGGCTACAGTTCGCGCATGACCAAACTCTCCTGGTTACTCTGGCTACCTGGCAAGCTGATTTGATTCTTCCTGCCTAGAATCAACACGCCCCACACGGGGCTCAAACCAGCAATCTTGAGATTGCAAGTCAGAACACCGGACCAATGGGCTGTGGAGGTTCGTAACGAATGGACCTATAGGTTAATCACACTTTCAGTCGCATGTGAGTTATACGAAATTACTCTGAGCATTCATTCCTCAGCGATTTTGGAAAACAAACATATTATGGCCTATATATGTCATCACATACACTTGACTACCCGACTACACCGAAGCCACAATGTACCTACATCAGCAAACAACTTTGTGCTCGTCTTATCACGTTCGGGTATAGTCTCCTAAATATTTCATTGAATAGTATAATGACTGGATTGTTCGTAAATCCCACTATTCTCTAAATCGTACCATGCCGGTAACTATTCCGCGTCCAGTGTAATGTTTCATTCTCGAGTAGGCTATAGGGACATGTACTGTATTTAAGATCATTCACCTGAATAACATGTTCCTCGGGTAATTTCCAGCCTATTGAACAAGTATTTTCAGAGAAGAGAACTTGACATGGCCCAGAAGCAAGATTCGGAGATTATCGCAGGTTGCAACAAAAGACTGTTGGTTTGCCGCGTGTAAATGTTCGACGAAACTATGGAGGTAATCATGAAACCAGATTGCTTGCCAGATGAATGGTGTGTAGGGCGCAATGAGTTCTGACTTTGTTACTTCAGTACTTACGGACTACTGAACTTCTGGAGGGTCAGCTGACGTTTTTCCAGCCGTCTGTCCGCATTTTTCGAATTCGTTTCAATATCAAAGGTTTTAGTTGATTTCCGCTCTTGAGTAGCCAAATTAACTTAACTGTGCCTGATACAGCGTACTAAACTTCTATATTTTGCTATAAAGCGGCAAATCGGACGAATTAGTCGATGACCCGGTTGCCTAGAATATAAGCGACAATTGCTCTCAAATTCGTTTCTGCTTACAATTGACTCTTTTCATTTGGTGTGAAGAGAATCTGAGGTGAGAGACTCTGAGGTGAGAGTTGAATTACATCACCATCATCCTGCTCTGGTTCTAACATTTGCCCATCTCTTACAAAATGTGTTGCTTGCAATACCTATAATAACAATATTATTACATAGTGTATACTACTTGTAACACGTTGATATCTGAGGAATAGTTATACGATCCAACCTGAAGATACAAAACATGAGGATGACAAGGAGTGGAAGTGCATGGTTATGAATAGTACATCATTGCATACTGGAAATTCGGTCCATATCACCAACTAGTAATGAGAGCAGTATTGAAAAACTTCATTTGTAACAACTTTCTATCTACGTCTCTTGGAGGTCGTTATTAATTGATAGGACCACCTGAGAGGTCCAGAAACTAAATTAGGTTGTCACTTTTCTGTTTCATGGCAAGGGGTACTGTAAACAACAATAGCAAATCTGGATGGTCTACAAGTGGATAATTCTCTCTCTTACTGAACGCCAATCTACCGGATAGTAACCGATATCTTGTGCATTGACCAAATCGATACATTGTCGACGAGACCAATGTTTGACTGGAAGAACATGAGATATTGCCCGTGGTTTCATTGAAAGATCTCTCTGTAATGCGGATAGAATTTTACTGCGATACCAACTCACTCCTGTTAATATTATCTGACCTTTCTAACTTATGGAGCAAGGAGCATTCGACGATTATTAAGTTACTTTTGGATGACACCTCGATGGACGAGGCAACACAACTAGATTGCAATCAGGTATAAAGTAACAACTGATTGAATGACAGGTGTTTTGTCGGCCTTCATCGAACTTTAGTTACAATAGCAACGGCTGCTGCAGTTGGTGGTAGCCCAAAGTGTTTTTCGATGGTGTTATGAATAGGAAGTAAAATGCTAAAGGCAACCTGGGACGAATTGCCTGTAGTTCACCTGTAATAATTATAATGTTAATTATTATTATGTTAATAATGATAAACCTACACAACTGTTCATGAATTACCCATCATGTCACTGTCGTGCATGTCACATGATCGTCCGGGATCACTAAGACGACCCTAAGCAGGAACAGTGCCCACTGCCCGGAGGGATGAGGAGAGGCAGTCAGAGGAAGAGATTGGGAAACACCATCTTAGAGTAGATGGGAAGGCTGATGACAGAAAGGAGTGAATAAGAATTGTTGGCAGGCAGTTTTCGACACCTATACGGTCCCATTCATATTTCAAAACTTGTACGTTGTAGTGTGGGTTCTGTGGCATTCCGGGATAGGGCTCGGACTTACGCAGCTATGATTATCGCTCCTATCTATATTTTGAGGCGAACATTTGACGGCCAGTTGCAGCCAGTTGCATGCCACATACCGGATTGTGACCTCCATTCCCGGCTGAGAGTATTGATCAATGAGTGGCTTCACTCCCAGGTCGAAATCATACAGTACTTTGACTTTGATAGTGCATCAGGCGATGTACCCATGGCTGCACCAGTGCCTCTATCTTGTAGTGTATGCAGGTCCCCAGTGCATGGCGATTGTAACTTTGTTCTGTCCGGACAGGTGCTTCTTTTGGGCCCTGTGTTGGCACCCTGTCACAAGATACATAATTGCAATCCACACCCGTTGTAGTGTGGAGTTTCGACACTCTGGCATTCCGGGACAGGGCCTGGACGTGCGCAGCTATGATTATCGCTTCTTCAATGTCGAAATCATACAGGACTGGACTTGCAGAGCTATGATTATCGCTCCTATCTCTATTTCGAGGCCTGCATTGGACCGCCGGTGGCAGCCAGTTATTTGTCACCTTTCGGCGTGTGACCTCCACTCCCTGCTGAGGGTATCGATCATGGAGTGGTTGTCCTTCCAGGAGGCATTCATAGAGCCTTCTACACTAAAGTTTTCCCATTGTACCAATGGTAATAATTCCACTCCATTCAACTTCTAGTTGCGGTTCTCCCAATCTTTTCTGTCCGATATATTCATGATGCCCCACATCTGATAGAGGATAAAGTAGGATAAAGGATTAGCGCCAATTAAATAAAAGCCTACTTGGCCAAATATTTGCTCAACGCCATGTTACATGACACCCCCAAGAGTCGAATAAAGAAGTGGTGGGATTAATGTTGCCCGTTCGTTGCAAGAGTAAACATTGTGATCATGTTACAAACATGAACTTTCTCTCGAAATAGCAAAACTAACATTTTCGTGGAGGAAGGAGGCGATAAGCCAGGAGGCCAGAATTTACCATATTCTCCGTCTATAAGAATGACTGGTTTGTGCAATTTTATCACTTCTGATGCTTTCTGATTTGGACATTATATCATGGACCCAATTTGGAATGCCGACGCGTTAACATATAACAACATAACTAGAGATCGCTGGCAGGTAAACCGCTAACGTGTCCCACATTCGAACAATCAGTAGAGAAAAATCGTTGCAGGTGAGGGTAGGGAATCTAAACGATCGCCTTTATAAAAAAAAGGCCTGAAAATGTGGAGGGATCAGTGTCACAGACATTCCGAAATCTCCGCCGAGTGGGGTCACAAAGCTGCAAGGGGCGAACACGAAAGTATGAATCAAAACGATCGTTATGCTCCAAAACGCGCGAAATGCGATAAAATTTGTTTCGCCAAAAAATCCAAGAATGGCTGCCGAATGGGGTTTTATGGGGCGAGAATAAAAGATGGTCACAAAACGATCATCATGTTCTGTAACGCGCATATTTGTGATAGAGTTTGTTTCTCCAAAATGGCCGCCAGGTGAGGTCACAAGATGCGAAATTGGGGTTGGTCTCCAAAAATTACCATATCATGTTCGAAAACGCGTGACGTTGCAATTAAATCAGTTTCACAAAAATCCAATATATTCTCCCATATATTTTTTGAAGAGTGGACATGTGTGCGAAGTTCCGTTCGAATCAAACATTGCATTGGAAAAAGAACTTCGGAGCACCCCAATAATCGCTGAGCACGGAGGGGTCCGTCGACGCCTACTTTCGAACCCATCCAGATATGTGTGCCAAGTTCCGGATCAATCGGGCAGAGACGATGAAAACAGAACCATGATTGTATTCTCCAAGTAGAGATATAATCATTTCCAGCCTAATTATCCCCCGCCCTCAGGAATGGCTCAAGAGTTTATTATCCTCGGTAATTGTTCATACAGTTTTGGGTTAGAGGCTTTCTATTCGTTTTTCGTTTGTGTCTGGCTTTTTTGTGAAGCGCCGTAGAATATATTTTTAGTTACAGCGCTATATAAATCTTCTATTTATTAATCATTATCGCAAATTTCGATATATATATTTTTTCAGTCTCACGAGAATTACATTGAAAATCTGTTGGAGAAAATCTACTAAATTATATCAGATTTACAACCTGAAAGTGGTCTTCCTCACTCCCGTCAAAAATGCTTCATTCAATTAGACATAAATATCTATGTCACATAGAGACTACATATCTATCTCAATCGCAGGGTATCGAATGTGATTTCTTGTAATTTGTAATGTCAGAGAACACACATTAGCGGGATATCTTCTGTGTCTTTTTGGATCAGACCAAATGATGATTCGGGGACACTCAATCGGATATAGGTCGGTGTATTTTTGAGATAAAGTGATAGACCATTAACACGAGATACTAATGTAGAGGCCTCTACTTACAAACTTGACGTTGATAAAATGACGTTGACTCATTTTGCATAGGAGAAAAAACATATTTAGAGCCAAGCTGGTGAACGATCGTCAATGAAATGCCTGAATGAAAAAATAATTTCTCATGAGGTATACGGTGGAAATTCTCTCATTGAATATGGTTTTGAGTATAATTATTTTCGCGTTGAATATAGATGAAGAACGAACTTTCAACCGCTTTTTGGAGTCAGTATTTGTTTAATTAGCTCGTCGAAACTTGGTCCCCCTTTCTCGAGCTGACATTGTGACATATTTACTTCCTCCCCACTCTTCGTCTTCCCGGTGCGGCGACGACTAAATGTATTAATATAGTAGCTCTATTACTTTCATTACTGCCACAGTACTAAAGTATAGCTTTATTTTTAGCTAAATTAGGTATTTTTCCATAACCGATTAGAAAAATACGAAGCTTGCTTCATTCCATTGCGGAAAAAATCCTCCTCGGAAAAAAGGAACTGTTCACGAAGGTATCTGTTAGTAGTCTTTCAACAACATCATTCAAAAATCTCAGCAGTATTGAAAAATAATAGTTGAAAAATAAATGTCTGTGTATTTTTTTGAAAATTGAATGTTTTGTTTATTCACGACACATACTTGTATCAAGGTAACATTCTATCCATTTCCTTTGATGTGAATAGAAATTCACCTATCGGCCGTTCTATACGTTCATGAAATGCAGTGCTATTGGGGGAGTGAGTTTGGAATACTCCATATCTCGCAAATGAAATCATCTATTTTCTTCCGTCCATCGAATATTTTGACATTTCTCATACTGATTAGGGCCTATTTCTCACGAAAAGCTAATATCTGGGATCGGATTGAATAAATATTGAAATCTAGCTGATATTATCCCATGCACTGCCACCTCCCAATAAGCTCAATCTGATCCAATACAGAGCCAGCTCCGTCACGGTCCAGGATTCCGGTGAAGTTTAACAATTCTCAAACGGCCGATTTGGCTGGTCAGTTCCCATCATTTCAAGGCAACTGAACAGTGATGAATGTGACTCAAAAATTGGAGATCCCCATTGCTTTGAATGATCCGGAATTTTGTTGTCAATGTAAATGGAGGGACTAGACGCCACTGGGAAGCAGACTGATGATTCCTTATATGATGATATACCTCCGCAACAGGGACTGTAGATACGATGGGCATATATACCTGCTAAGCAGATGAATGTATGCTATGTGACAGTATGTTATAATCAATGCGTTTTTACTGGAAGCGTATGTGAATCACACGCATGTGGTTATGAGCTCACGTTCCCAAGAATGTTGAATTCTCCATTTCGAATGACCAATAGCGATATGCACATCGGAGAAAAAGAGAGTCAACATGGCAAAAAGCTGCTTCCGCTCAACATAAGACAGTCCTTCTGGACAGTAATGTAGAATTGAAATCACGAATACTCTTACTAAACGAGCTCCATATGGACTGTCGTACGGTTGTCACGCATGGAGACCAACTGAAAATGGAATCAGAAAGCTCTCCACTACCTACAACAATTTCCTCAGACGATTGAATCATAAAAGATTCGAACGGATTAGCCATCAACATTTGATCGATGATGAGTCAGGAGACATCAACATCGAGAGTTAAGACGAGAAGGAGCATGAAATTGACTTTTGTTCCGTGATCACCAACAAATAATTCTACGAACTGAGTGGGAAAACAGTTGTGAGACCTTACTATGAAGACCAATTACAAAACAATCAGAGCCCCTAACGATGATCCAATAGAAATTCTCACCCTCGTCCAGGAAAAAGATGTTGGCAGAGGGAGGAAAGTAAGAACAATCCTACAAAGAGGGGTTGACAGAACTTTCCGACGCACTGAAGGAATGACTGAACTGATTCATGTTGTACATGTACTATTTTCTCTGGTATGTATTTGTTGATGAATGCTAACATCTCGATGACAATGGCTGTCATAAGTTCCTTGCGGAATGGCTACCCATTACTACTACTACTACTACTACTACTACTACTACTAGTAGTAGTAGTAGTAGTAGTAGTAGTAGTAGTAGTAGTAGTAGTAGTAGTAGTAGTTAGTACAACCCAAAGACTTGAGTGTCAGGAAGCTCATATGAATTTTAATCACACAAATCAATACGTTATATTTTATGAGCATGAACTAGCCTCTCTGTACATTACGGAGGGCAAGAGTACCTGAATGAATTACATATGATTATTACAGTCGTGCATGGGGAGATGCCTACCGGGAACGATCATGTCAAGACAATGCACGAAGAGGAGTCGGAGGGATTAAGCCGCAGTGGTAGACACCACAAACCACGACGCATTCTCGTAAACTGGTCGTAAACTGCTCGCTTTTGCCCAACATATTTTGAAGACTGATCCCAATGATAATGAGATGCGTTACACCCCAGATTGTTACACACAACCGAATGTGGAGTCGACCCCCAATGATGCCAAGATGACGAACGGACAAAGGAATAACATCAACGACCTCAATCAAACTTGCTCGTGAGATGTCACATGAACAGAGGGTTTTAGCTTGTCAACAACGACACGCCGAGAGAAAACTGTTTTGTGAACACGATGTATGCATATTTGATGCATTGTCACAATACGCCTATCTGTTATGAAGACCTTTTCGTTAACCAGCTCAGGTATAAGTATGAAATGCAGCTGATTATTGGTAAATTATTAGTATTGAGTAAAAACATCGCTTCCTACCTACTATTGAGTGATCGCAGTACATTGTTCACTACCCCCAGCAAGTGCCCCTCATAGCTGTAGTGTTTTCTTTATGCTGAACAGTAGCTGCATAATTGGATTGTCCTGGAGGCCTGAAGCTGCTAAATCATTCCTCTCTCGATACTCTTTTTCGATAAACAGTAGATGAGCAATGGGCGATAATTTGTAGCGTTTCCAGAATTCAAACCATCCGACTTGGGAAGTGGACAAACATTTGCGTGCATCAGCGATTCG
>JAUOBX010429432.1:0-10483 GCA_032360705.1 Eupentacta quinquesemita
TTGACAGCTGCTGTGAACCGATGCTGGCGCTGCGCCCACCCCATCACTTATTCATGGTATTATCTAAAAGCTCTCGTCTCTCACAAATGCAAAATACAAGTGATATTTTTCAGTTTCGGGTTGAAGGTTGTATAGGTCATATAAGGTCATATAGCAGATTTTACTTACACTGGCACAGACAAAAAGAGGGCATGAACACAGTCATTTATGTTGCTCTGATAGTAGTAACTGAGAAGTGAGAATGATCGAAGAAACTATTACGTCCTTTTTGCAAATCAGTTTGCTCCATTAGGAGTATGTGATCTAATCCGTTTCATATCACGGAATCACGCACGCCTAATTGAGTCCAAATCTGAAAACATTGTTAACACGATAAAATACAAAATTTTGTGGGAATGGGGGTTATTTCGCCGAACTGTGAACAATTTTGACCTGCCACCACGATACGTCTATCCTACCTGGATGGATGAAGCTCATATTCGTGTTCCCTATGATGAGTATATAGACCCAATTTTTCGGAGTCAGGACGATCAGGACAATAAGGAAATTACTAAGAGCTTCACCTCCTCGGCTATTTGCTCCGACACATGGTTTGCACTCCGAATGTTCCCAGTGATGTTACAAAATTACCTTGAAGACTGATTGGGTACATGTGGTATATTACTCACCGCCGATAACTTTGTCACTTCTGTGGTTATCCAATTAGTAGGAGAGGTCATCAGGAAGTATCAGAGTGTAAGGGATATTAGCTATAAATCATGGAACTTTCAGAGGCTCTTTCTGTTCGCGGTCCATATCGTCATTCCATCGAGGAGCAGATTAGGGAAATGGACAAGGTGGGAGAAGATCTGCCACCTTGATATGAAACAAACAAAACCTGATGAATAAATTGATTAACTAAAAAAGAATCAATGTTCTTCCTCTTTAATCACCGCCTCCCAAGATTAATGTACGTGACAACTTCACCTAAGTAAGCATAAACTGTATTGTTTGTTTTCACTGCCCCCTTTGTTGAATTGTTGGTTCGTCATTGAGCATAAATGTATTCCACCTACAGGACTTCCCGTGATAATACACATTACATGGCACGGAAGACCTCACATGAGGGTTAGATACATTAACATATGTTAAATGTCAGATGCCCAATTCCAGGGGATGAATTCCACGATAGAATATCAACACATTCTAGCCGCCCACAGACTGATGCGCGCGTTAGGCCTATGTCCTCGCCCTCAAATGAAAGGTGAATGTCAAGACCATTGATTATTCTTTAACAAGATCAATCTATAGATTAAAGAACATATTGGACTAACCTGGATTTTTTATTGAAATCACTGAACTAATTCCAGATGTTCAAAACTGCTTTGTGAAAGAACTTGCAATCATCCAACCGAAGTTAATAGGCTTGGTGATTCCATGGCGACTCCGCCCCCATTGGCCGTACATGAAAAATGAACGAATCATACTTGAGTAATTGTGCTGTATGGTGTATACTATTATCATATGTGCTTTACCATAGTATGACAATATATTGTTCATAAACTACTCAATTTTGGAATTTGACCTATATTGACAAGTTCTAAAAAGAAAAGTAAATGTTCTTACCACTGGAGAAATCCATATTAGGTATGAGGTTTATACACCCAGACCTGGTGGAGATATTGTGTTTGCAAACCGAAAGTGGATTATCGGATTTCCTGATTTTTCCAACTTTTACCAAGCAGCCAAGGGTGGTCTCTGATCTATAGAAAAACGCACTACACATGGTCCTCTAGTATAAATTGTACCCATAATTCAGGTGGAGTTGAATCATCATGTATACAAGCAGAGCATAAACACATATACACACATACATAAACCATATGCAGAATAAAGTGATTCCTGAGTATACGTCTGAGATGTGTTCAGACGAGACGATGAACTATTCAACATGGTACGGAAAACTGACTGTTTTGTTCTAATCAGAGGACGTGTGTTTGAAATAATCAAAAGAATTCGAGATGATATTTTGTTACAGCAAACAAATTGGATCACATGAGTAATTCAAATACCAGTCTATAAATCAACCACATTCCTTTACTACATACTGTCACCATAATGACAAATTATTCTCTGAACTTTGTAATCACAGAACTACCACAGGAGAGTAATGAACATTCAGTGGATCGTTAGGTGACATTGCGATCGAACAATGAAATGATTGATTAACGTGAACAACCATACTGCGAAAACGGTATTACATAAAACGTACTGACTATAATAAAGTAGACGGCATCATGAAATGTAAATGATAACAATATGGAGTAGCATAACAATCTAAAGACCAGAAAATCAGGAGTCAATTTCAACATTCCGAGACGACATGTGTGATTTGTTCTATGCCGCTGGGTAATAAAAGGAACCTGTAATTCAAAGGTCCCTTTACCTCTGTGAAGGAGAATGTAGTAGCCAACAGATGAATCGTGAATAGAAAATGTCAGCGGACAAATTCATAAAATCTTTCAGAAACAGGCAAACATGAGAAACGCATACATTGACACATACATGTACGCACCTATCATGTGCATGTGAGTGAAGTGGGCATGTTAACATATAGGTTAGTATAGGAGCGTCCAATATTCGACGGGGGATTCAAAACGATTCTTCACTTTCAACTTGTTTTTGTAACCACATAGTTTACCGTCATTAAAGTACTGCATTACTGACAATCGCGTGGATCGCACCGTGAGCCGAGCAATGAATGCCATACCGCCAACGAAATATCCTCGAATATGATGCTGATAATTCGAGCAACCCAAACATTGCTAGATAGTATGTGTCACTCGAATGCATATTCATACATGTCTGATCTGTGGAAATAACTCGCCCCAGTTATCTTAGGTTTATTGCCCCACACCGTTGGATGCAACCAGGCGATTGTCACCTCGAGAGAAACTGGTTTGAAATTTCAGAGTATGAGATATAATTTTTACTATTATTTTCTGCTAGTCGTTTGTACTTTTCGAAGTTCTGATGCGGCAGGGATAAAATTCAATTCACCTTTTCGTCGCTTCAATAGCTTACTCACGTATATATATCAACAACTTGCTAGAACTTCTCCAGCAACGAATTACCTCTTATCTCTTCTTTTGACGAGGCAGTACCTAGGAAGTTGAACTCGATTTGGTCCCCATGATCATTTTATCTCACGATGATTCGTTTAATGTTTTCCGGTTCAGTACAGGGGTACATGCATTGTACCGTAGTGTGAGGCGCGATTGCTATATATAGGCTATACTGAGGATCTACACGCCAGGTATAAGTTCACTTCGGTATTCCATTCTGGGGTCTCAACGTACTCGAGCAAGCGCTACAGACGGACACACCCACGCTTATACCAACCAGTATGGCATTTTGCAGAAGCATGGAACCCATGGAATCCTTTCTTCGAGACAGTTTATGGTATAGTTGAGAGTGAAATAACGGTAAATAGTTTTACTGATGTAAAATCCAGTGTATTGGTCGCGCGGTGACTGGAAATGGAAGCTATAGTGACTCTGCCGAGTGCGATGACTACCACTCTTTCAAGTACCGCTCACAATGTTTTGCTCTTAGCGGAAGCCTGGACAATCACGACTTCGCTGTAGTGAGGAATCTGCCACGTCCCCTCGCTCTCGGAGACGGCACGGAAATTTGATTATTTTGATTACAATAGAAGTATCAGTTGTCACCCTCCATCACTCGTGCTGGATATCATGCTGTGAATATCCAGTAGAACGAATCCCGTGCGACGGTGCTATTTCATAATAAGTCAAAAATGAATAAATCACGAGATGGGATCTCGGCGAACGTTCTAGTTTTAGCAGTTGAACTCGCAACGTTCTGATTCCGCAATGTTACTGGAATAGTACCGGAACTGGTCAATTGAAGGGTAAAGGGTCCCATACTGATTAATTTTGTAGTAGTTGCAATTAGATATTTGTTCGACCCAATGCACAAGTTGCTGAGGTCCCAGCACTTCTCGTTCCCACATTTGTTACCTATATTCCATACTCCGGAACAAAAGTAGCCTACAGAGGTGGGTTGTAACTGTGACGTCGACTGAAAACTGTGGAAAGGAGAGTTTGTCTAGAGGACCCAAGGGATGACAGATTAAGGTATTCATATTTGATATCCGTTTCCGCCCTAATCTATATGTAGGATAGTCATAAATACTGGTCTGTTAACGTTAACGTATATTATCATTGATTACGTTGCAGGGTGCGGGTGGTGGTGGTGGAAGTCTTTCCTGTTATGGAGAGGTTTCATACGGGTAGCACAGACAGTCAGGATGTTTAGGGGATGGTATGTTATTATGTGCGAGCTCTTGCATTTCCGATCTTCAACTACGCCTGTGAAACTTGGGTACCGACAGCTGAGCTTCAACGAAGAATCATGGCCATGGGGATGAGAACTTAGAGAAGCTACAGAGAGATATTAGGCATCTCAAACGCGGTGCTTGTGTCAAGTGAAGAGCTAGGTACGCAGAAAGATCCAGCGGGCATTTGAACACCATGACGACCTCCTCACAACCGTCAAGAAACGGAAGCTGAAGTGGTATAGTCATGTATTCATATCGAAAAGCCTGGCAGAGACCATACTTCAAGGAATTGTGGAGGGATCTCGCAGACGGGGAGGACAGAGGAAAAGATGGGAAAACAGCATCAGGGTATGAACTGGCTTGACTTCTGCAGAATCCGGGTGGAGGACAGGCTCAAAATAGAGAAATGTAGTGGCAGTGTCTCCAATGGCACCCCAATAACCGCAACAACAATCACGAGATAGGTAAAAGGTAATATGTTGTTATGAACTAATTCCAAGTACCGATAACTCCAGTGGTACCTTGGTCATCACTTGCAGTACTTCCACAATCACACAACCACGGAGGTAAATTGAGAGATTTGTTCAAATATTTATTACTTATTCTTAGATTTGACAGCTCGAAATGTGTAGCCTTCTCGGCCTTAGCCATGCTTTCTTCAAGCAAAATCAGCCAATTCAGTTCACTGCGTGTAAATTAACTGTAAAGACTAACAACAAACATTACCTCGATCGCGCAAAATATCACGGAGAAAAGAGGGCCAATTACGTTGGAGTGGAATAAATTGCCGATAAATTCCACCTCTGGGCAGACTCGAGTATAACCAAATCATCACTATCTGGAGATTAGAACTGTAAACAGCCAATCTGAGGACGAACGGGAGTCTTCAAACAAGACTGCAGGAGTGGAACATATATCCGATTGTTTTCTAAGTACGATTTATCTCATTTATTTGTGTCTCGGTTCGGGATATGATAGCTTTGAAAATATCACGTTTCTCCCTAATTACCCAAAAAAACGGACATGAGAGTACATATAAAGTGGATAGGTATTCGGGAGGCAAACTGGAGTCTTCAAACAATGATATATAGAGGCGCCTATGGAGACAAACTGGAGTCTTCAAACAATGAAATATAAAGGCGCTTATGTGGACAAACTGGAGTCTTTAAACAATGAAAACACATGTGAAGGCTCATGGGGCAATGAATACAGGAAAACCGAGGATGTCACGGCTCGGGGATTCCCCATCTCCACGAATGTTTTCGGGCAGAAGTTACTCTAAAATAAAAAGAAGATGCGAACATGGGGATTTTACAATTTGGAAAGTTGACAATCAAGGGGGTCCATTTTCATTTTGAGCTGTTGGCTATGAATATATCTCAATATGTTTTCCGCTACGGTGACTCAGTTAGTATAGTTAGACCCTATGTAGCCTGAGATGCATGTGATATATGTACCATTATCCAATCAGTTCACACAGATGTTACCATTTTTGTATTCCTCCATAAGTGCAAGTGAAACTGCTTCTTTGAAGTCAATGATTACTTCTTTCTCTTTCTGAAATGATGTGAACTTCGATTCATATCAGGTTCATGTGACATAGTTCAAAAAGGTCAATTTGCCTCAACCTTGTACTGAACAGGTCGTTCCTTCCCATTTTGACGTCATGAAACAGTATGTACTCAATCACATGATTCGGCAGTCGAGAGGGCGCTGGTCACGTTTCCTGTACCAAGAGTGTCTCTGTCTCTGTGGGGGAGTTAGAGCACTAGACATGTTGTTTGTTCATACAGTGATGCCGGAGAAATTCGTAAGAATTATCGTACATTGTAACATTGATTAATTTAGCTGGCCTGGTTTCTGACAAGGTGCGGCTTCCTCGGTGTGCGAAGTAGTATATGTTATTAGTTACTTTGTAAAACCATGAGAGTTTGTTTAGGAGTTAGCCCTACTGTTGCATTACTTATGCTTTATTTCAGTGGCGTACTATGAGAATGTGTTTATGCTCTAACTTATTCTGATCCACTCGCTATATCTATATTTATTGGTACTCGTTCAAAACGACATATTCACGGCTCTTGATGACCGAGATGGGGCCATCTTAGTACTGTTGGATTTCACCGATACGTTCGACGTCATTGATCATGATATTTTGTTCCGTCGTCTCTCCAGTCGCTACCGCATTGCCGGCAAAGCAAAGACATGGGTCGTGTCATACATGCAAGGTCGGGGGGGGGGGGGTGATAAAGAACACCGTCTCACCCCTTTCACATCTGGACCGTGGAGTACCACAAGGATATGTTGCAGGACCTGTTATCCTCACGATGTACAGCGCACCTCACCAGAACATCATGTCAGCACATGGTATACGTAGCGTTGTTTATGCTGACGATACGCAGTTATATTCGAAATTTAACCTGGCAGACCTAGACAACGCCATCAGGAGAATTCAGGCGTGCACCCGTGATGTCAGGACGTGGTGCAGCACAAACAAACTTGTACGGAATGACAGTAGAACGGGAGTTATCAGTTTCACGTCCAAGTTCAGGAGACAACTGATGGCCCTTTTATGTCCAATTACTGCAGGGAATACAACCCTCCCCGCCTCAACACGAGTGCGAATTCACGGTGCTTTCATGGACTCATCCTTGTCTATGGTAGACCATGAGAACATCCTTTTCAAGGCAGCTATGTCTGCTATCAGGTACGGCATTACCGCGATCGAAAAATCACTTTGAAGTTCACCACTACTTTCGTCACTTCCCGATTGGACTTCAGTAATACCCTTGTGTTTGCCAAGCTACAACTGTCCAAAACAGCGCTGCAAGACTGGTCCTTGGCTTACCCAAAAGTTTTACTCATCACATATAAGGCACTCCATGGGAAGGTACCATATTTCATCTCAAACTGATCCTTTTAAGACTCACCTGTTTAGACAATGGTTAGACAATATTCTGGTTCTCTTTTTTGTAAAGCGCTTCAGAGCACTCTGGTGAATTTACGCTATATAAGATCATATTATTATCATTCGCTGTACCATTATTGTGCGTTCACTCGAGATAAATTAATTGACTAACTGGCTAATACTATATCCAACCTTATTTTACCATCTTATCGAATCTTCGAAGTTCAGAATTCCCCTTGACTTCTAGAGCCTACCATTTAGCCTATATTTTAAATTCCCAAAATTGGAATAGCAACGGGTTCGAGACGGGTTGCTGTAAGCTTTGTCCTCCCATTTTGATTCAGCTAAAGCAGATTACTGTTATACCATTCAATCGCAGGTGATACTCACCACCGTGCGTTCCCTCCAATGATCTGGAATGTGGCAAACATCGAGGTATCCTCATTCGGGCATAAGGGTGTGCCATATACTGGCGTAATTCTCATAGAAACTGACCTTCCACGTGACAATATATATCGCATGTATACAGGCCTATTGTACTCTTAGTGCTGTTATCTCATGACGATGGACCGCGCTTCCAATGTGTTAAACCCTATTAAGTATTACTGAAGTGGTACGTTGTTCAACGCGTACTCTGAAGATTGTATAATTGACTAATGACGCGTTTCCAAGGTGAAAACCATAGTTCACACCAGTTATCATGGGTCATAGCGAAGTATCCAGGCTAATAATTTCAGTGATTATTGCTTCTCGAGTTTTGAGAATAAAACACTGCATTCTCGCGAAAGCGGACCACGTGTAGATGGCAACCCTGAGCTACCAGATGCTACTCAAACACACGGAAGTCTGAGAAACACTCAATTAATGGGAAATAACTCATGACAAGCGAGTTATTAATGATCAGCTGATCGCTGTAGCGAACACAATCCTATTGGTCGAATCGCTCAGTTATTGAATTTTGATCCTAAACCGTAGTTGTTATTTTTACCACTAACTCATCCAATCGACCAGCTAGTAGGCCTAACCACCGCTACTTATATCTCTTCTCTTCTAAATACAACTTTATATTGATTGAGAAAGCATATGTAATAACTCCAGTAGACTATATACTCGCTCTAAGTGCAGACCGTGTTTTACCCCTGTGGCCATATCACGCTTGTAGAACACATGAACCCTCAGCGACCCGCGTTATTGAGACATGTTTCTATTGATATTTGGTGTTCCGACCTTCCTTGTCAGAGTTATGAAGGAGTAGGCAGTCGCGCAAGGTGTGGAAGTAACCACTTTGAACGTGAGAACATATAACAGACTGATCTAGGTGTTCTCAGCCTAACGCTCCCCATATTATCAATTATACGGATGGAATGTCCAGGTGAGAAAAAGTGATTGGATTCCCATTGCAGAGGTATATGATCCTCGAGTCGTGATGAACTGATGAAGGTTTCCGGTTTCATCTTTTGTAGAGGCTCATTTTAAGGATGGATAGGGTCTATATACGAAACATGTTCAGTGTTCACATCACATGCCTTCTACTATAATTTTAGGTAGTTCTGGCTTAGGAGATGTCTAGCCAGTGACCAGTCAACAACGAATTGGGTGTATGACTCATCATCTGTGGTGGCCCCTCTTGTAGCAAAAAGTAAGTTGCGCAAATGTCGCATCTATAACATTTTGATTTTTTGTGCTCTCGTAGACGTAAATCCATAGTGAATTGGACATCCCCCCAAATAAATTGATTCCCAACTCAGTAGGGGTGAGGACGGGAGTGACCAGTGGTTGGTACATAAATGTTGCGGTACTGATTTTGTTATGACTCAGGATGTTTGTAAATAATCAGGATATACACGATATAGAGCCATTCGGGCCAAAAGGTTCTCCCCGCGGGACAAAAAAGGGTTCTTAAACGAACCATCTCTTCTAAGAGTGTAAATGCGTATATTGCGTGAAGGAAAATATCGACATGCGAAAAGGGAAATCTCGTTTCGAAGCCGGCGACTCCTTTTTTCATAAATTTGCTATTTAAATGTAAGCCATGGTTTACAGTGTCAAATTCGCGGCTCGCCACGTATAGCTTTGTTTTTAAATGAGCTCATTGACTGCCAGTTACAGAGATTCAGCATCATCTCAGGTGTAATAAGCTGTAAGTTTGTGTTTCCAGACTGTTAAAGTACAACCAACTGCATGTGGAAGGAACTGTTTATAAATTTGTAGGAGGTAATAAAAAAAATATAGTTTCTATTCGTCCCATATTAATTTGGTGCGAAATGACGACAGATCGCAGACAGGAAGTTTTCCAGGACTGTTTTCAATTCTATCCGCAAGGGGGATTGCCTATAAGGGGTTATTTGACACTTCAACACTTGCCCGACACTGATCATGAGACCGTATATTTTTTATGTGAAATGTTGTAATATTAGTTCAAATGTTGGCAGAGCTGTGTTGGCAAAGATGATTTTTTTGCACGAATGTTAGTCAGTACAAATATACTGGACGTGTTTCAGTAGTGCGATGCAAATATTAATGAATTGAAAGATTCAACTTCTATTCAGTGCAACGGATGACATTATATGAACTATTGTACGAACTGAAAACATCCATCCAACTGTTTCATATAACACCGACAACAGAATTCAAAGATGACAGTTCGTCTCACAATATTTATCGATGACGTCATCAAATCTGAGTGGTCATTTTGTTCACGTAACTTACATCCCAGCGATCGATATTGTTCGGTGTCGAATACGGTATCATCGTTACTATGATGACTCAACGCAAAATCCGTCCCGATATATTGTGAAACGAGTGTTTTTGCAAAGGACTCCATTATAATTAAAGCCGTCGATTATTCGGAGGAGTTTTGTTTAGACGATTCTACGTCTTTGTTCCAATAACATGTGACAACAATTGTTCAATGATTAATATATATGTTGTTTAATGAATTATTGGAATAAAATAGCGCAGGATTTCAACCAACGATCGCTCGATGCGCTTTGGGGCGTAAACCTATAGGCCTAACCATGAGGGTTTTAGCTCAATCAGTTGGACTAATGATCAATAGATTGCGAGTTCGAACCCCAGCAAGGTCGGTAAGGCATTTCCGCAGTGATGTTGAACGACGCATGTCTCTCTATAGTCCCACGGCACCCGCGTGGAAGAGGGGAACCCCTGTGAGGTGGCTTGTGAAGTGAGGTGGCTTCCAATATTGAGAAGTCCCCCATCTATATTGGTTTGTGAAGATT
>JAUOBX010429542.1:0-10482 GCA_032360705.1 Eupentacta quinquesemita
GGAAAGTCAAATCCTAACAGAACATTAGCTGTAGAGTGACCCGGGAGGTTGAAGTGTCTTGCGGCAGGGAATCCCGGCTCATTGTCACGGACTTTGCGCTCATGGTTGTTGAATCGTGCTCGGAATATATATATAAATATAGGAAATTGTGGCTGAAGAGCGGAAATCTGGAAGTAGTGGAAGACACATGGCTCCACCGGGATTCGAACCGCGGACCTCTCGATTTACGTGCAAGCGCCCTGTCAATTGAGCTATGGGCGCTAACTGGTGGCCTCGAGCCCGAGGGTCAAGAAACATTTCACAATGGGATCTACATCTATTGTATGAAAAGCACTAGTTCGATATTGATGCGATATCGCCTCCCAGAGATCAATGTTGATACATTCCGATCTCAACAATTTCAACCACATACAGGGATTTGTGAAGATACTTTCGAACGTGGTATAAGATAGGAATCTAGGATACCTGTGGTGGTTATAGTGAATATATATAGGAAATTGTGGCTGAATATCGGAAATCTGGAATTAGTGAAAAGCACATGGCTCCACCGGGATTCGAACCGCGGACCTCTCGAAAGTGATCGCTTCCCGTGTAAACAAACGGTTAAGTCGCTTGATGATCGCCTCGACGTGAAACTACTGGTATAGCGACGACGGGCCGATTGACTATGCTGTAGAACAGTATTATATTGTATTGTAATATGCTCTACACTCATGTGTATAATTATCGTTATTGTTTGTCTCTTCATTCAGCTTCCTGTATCACAACAGTTTAGAGAGTGTATCTGTTAATTGATTCGACACGCACAGCGAAGTCTGTGTGTGAGTATATATATAGATGTGCAGGGCTATGATACTGTTCAGCAAATGTGGAATATGGCGGCCTAAAGTTAGAACAAGAGGAAGAACACATCATATGAATCACCACATACATTGGGTCTTATAGTTGTCATAGAGTGACATGATGTGTGTTTCATTTATAAAGATAGACCATATCAAACAAGTGTATATATTATTCCCATTTTGAGTATTAGGTTCAGTTCATGCTTCGTACAGTTCGGTGTGATCATAGTATACTAAATCACCGTGACTGCACAAAATAAAATCTATCCAGATGAGGATGTTCTAGTGTTTTACTTCGAATGAAGATTGTAGAAACAGCACATTGACATATCTCAATTCTCCAGAACATTTTTTTTCTCGTTTGTTCCATTGAGACACTAAACTTGAATTCGAAATTCAATGAAAATTACGTGCAAGTCAACATGTGGGTCTTTGACAATGTGCCGTTCTGTAAGGTCTAATTTCTGTCAAAACATGTGACGAAATTCGGAATGAAAAGGCCATATTGTTTGACCTAATGAATGATCTTATAGATTAGTAACGGGCATCAATAAAATGTGTAAGGAATATTTTCACATTATCATTGACTGACTATATATAGTAAAAACATGCATGCCAGCTCTCTGCTTTCAAGCAATACACTTATTTTGTACGTTTGGTTATAGCAATTATTATCCGTCGTACAACTTATTCGCTCGTTTCAGATATTTATTCAACAATCCAATTCGGAATATATCATCCGTGGTTGCTCCTGAGTTCAACACAGCAATGGAAATGTAAGTAGCCTACCTACAACCAAGAGGACGCGAGTTATGCGATGGTAGAAAGAAAATTATTATAACCAGAAACATGTTTGCATCAGTCCTACTACGCACTCAATTCATATTATGCTACCAAGTGAAATATTTGGAGATGCATTTATTTGTTCTTTCAGGTTTGTAAACTGCAGCACCCTTCAGACGTTACCGAGGTTTCAGCAGACAATAAATAGGTAACTAATGTTTATTTCATTTTGAATATTTTGATTGCAGCATATGCAATATCTCCAAGCTATACTGGTGTGTTCATATTACCATACCGAGTGCAAAAACGTTCATGAACAAAATTGTTGTAGTGAAACATGGATATGACGATATATACATTGTCGATGAGCTCTTGAACAGTTAACACAGGGATGAGCTCACCTTCATAATCTATCCCATGTCATGTCTTTCTAATTTGACAGTTCGTGTGTTAGCGAGGTGTTCGTTCCTTATCTTGAGATTCATTCTAGCCAGGTGGTAGACTCTTTGAGGGCAGAGAAAGGTGGGATTGTTCCACATCATCCTACGGATCTGGTGTGTGCTCTCCGTGTACTCGAGGAACATATGATAACAGTGGTGCTTGCCGCAAATGTCCATCCAGTGAGTGATCCCAGATAAATCGTTAATTGAGGTATATAGTTCCTTGTGTGTCTATTGTAACAGCGATGTACACCCGAGCAATATGAATAGACGTATTGGATATAGGATTTTATTTTTA
This sequence comes from Eupentacta quinquesemita, assembly GCA_032360705.1. NCBI lineage: Eukaryota > Metazoa > Echinodermata > Holothuroidea > Dendrochirotida > Sclerodactylidae > Eupentacta > Eupentacta quinquesemita. The sequence goes on from JAUOBX010429542.1 coordinate 2,364, forward strand.
CAGTTTGTAAAACCTCCCAAAAGTATGGACCGTGTTTTCGTTTTCGTATTGGTTCCGTGAGAGAAATATCCATAAATTTGGGAGTATATCTTATTTGTATGTGACTACTTTCCTAAGCCTCTCCCAAAAAGTGGGATTTTGTTTTTGTTTTTCATTGACCCCACATATAGGCTGAAAATCGAACTCGTGTGGTAATCCATCCTACTTGAGTGGACTGCCAATATAAATCCACTGACGATTCATGCATGTGTTTGCGCTCGTATATATATATATATATATATTTATTGCTTTTGATCCCAATAGATCTTTAACACAAGTTCCCTGTTTCGTTTCAAGGTGGATTCTACCAGGATGAAATAGGCGCCACGTCCTGTAAGCTTTGTGATATCGGGACCTTCATTAACTACACAGGGGGAATATCGTTTCGAGAATGTAAGGGTTGTCCTGGCAATACCGATCTCACTAAAGATGCAGGCTTTCGAGCTTGCGTCTGCAAGCCTGATTATACGAGGACACATCGCTTCCAGGGCTGTCAACGTTGTCAAGATGATGGATTGAACTGTTCCCTAGACTATCAACCCTTGATGCCAGGATTTTACTGGAATTGGTCATTCCCAGAGGTTAACCTCACAGATTATCGAAACTTTGTCGTGAATTTACAGACGGAAAACCTCACCTACTTGAATACCTCCATCGAATACAAACACAGAATGCCTAAAGTATTCAGGTGTCCAAGGACTCATAGTTGCAAGAATCCTAACAGCGACACACGAGTAGGACTAGATGGTTCGTGTGGCGATGGCTACCGTGGGTGGCAATGCATGAAGTGTCAAATAAGTTACATTCCTGTTCTGAACTCTTGCACGAAATGTCCTCAGTACTGGATAGTGATACTTCAGACACTCATATTGTCAGTATTAGTCATTGTGATGTTTGCTGTTATACTTTGGCAACATGGCGGGAAGGATTTCAGACAGTGCAATCGATCATACACTAATAAATTAGCCGCAAGGATAAAGATAATGATTGGTTTCTACCAGGTAATCGGGGAGCTCACAGACTCATTCAATGAACCACCTTGGTCGGATGTTCCAGCCTACCTGGGGAAATCATTATCTCTACTAGATGTCAACATTCTGGATTTATTGGCTCGTCTAAGATGCCTTAATGAAAACTTCACTATAACTCCTTTGCTGCAATTTGAAATTGGCGTAATTTCCCCATTCGGTACGATAATACTCTCTTTGTCTATCTATCTCACTTGCACAATGTATCTTAAACGTTGGAAGCATAGTGATCCAGAAGAACTTACAGCAAAACTTGATAGCATCAAATCGAGATTATATACCTTCGTTGTTTTCTCTTTCTTCGTCACCTACCTCCCGACATGTGCTGCAATATTCAAGGTGTATCCAACGGCTTGCGATACATTTGGTGTGATCCATGATAGTAACCACTCAATATCTCTTCTTTGCTCAGACGTCGATATCAACTGCAAAGCTCTTGGTAATTATCAGATAGGTGCATTTGTTGCGACCTCGTTGTACGTCGTACCGTTCCCTCTCATCCTGCTCTATGCTCTCTACAAGCATTTTAGAAGGGATATATACCATCAGTTACAATATATTGACCGTACATCAACGGCGAATGATGATGACGTCCCAGACAACACCCCACCGATACAAGAACCTTGTGCAGAAGAATACTATCACAAAGTACCTGCTTGGATGAACTTTCTTTGTGAGAACTACAAGGCAAAATTCTGGTATTGGGAGGTCGTGGAGCTACTGAGAAAAGTACTCCAGATAATGCTCATTTCCATGTTTGGGTGGAGAAACTCGATGGTTAAGCTGTTTACGATCAGTGCATCTATCATATTCCTTATTACCAACATAAAGATATTTCCGATGAAAGATCGCTTCGAGCAACGGCTCCAGGTTAGATGTTATTGTTTTTTATTTATCATTCTACTCTCAGCAAAAAAATAACTACCTTTGTCAATAGCACAAACGAACATTTGCACATAAACATATATAACTTCGGTAATTCTTCAAAATAAGACCCGCAATACCCAATATTATATCGGCTAGACTGACCGAATGCATTCACCTCTGCATGTCACGTATTTGTTCACAAATTATTTAAATAACAATTCTCCCTGTAGTAACTGATGGGTAGTTGGTAGTTATGGTCATATGACACATATCAATCAATTCAGGTTGTTTTGTGACGAATTTAAGTTTGGTATTTAGTAATATACACCATATCAGTATATGTGAGATTCCGCGAAATGAAGACACCTCGGGATCAGTTTGCATCAATATGTTTGAATTATCAGGATTCGCATGTTACAAAATAGATCAAATGGCCCAGGAAGTCGTCAGTATCAAAATAGCAACTGTTATCAATAGACTAATAACACATTTGTATATCAGTGTAATATATTGATCAATATTCGCATTCCTTCGTTTTGCATCAAGTGTACACACTATTAACATCGACCAATGGGGAACATGGGCTGTTCTCACATCTGGGGTGAAGGATAGTGTTTGTCAGTTGTGATCCGTTACTTGGGGTAATTTGTATTCTAATTTAAAGTAATCTGATCATTTAAGTACAGCTGTTGTCCGGGTGGCAATTTTCCCCAGCTGTTAGGAAAAAGCTGGTCGTGTCGCTTAAATTGCCAATCGCGAAATGATTCCTGAATGACCATGAACAAAAATATGTAACAGTTCCATTCATGTGGTATATGACTTAGACGTTATCAACTGTAAGATGAATTATTAAAATACATGTTCATTCATAGTAATATTTGTTTTAAATATTTTATAGATATTTTCCCTGTCCGTGATACTCACCAATGTGTTGGTGACCGCCGTGCCCATTACATCCGATGGTTACGTCACGCTGTTGTCAACATTTCTATTCTCCCTGGACGCTGTGATTTGTATTATGATAGCAGGTGCGTCTCACGTTTTGTTACGTTTTGTTACGATCGTTGATTGCTGTTTTTCGAAGTCACTCATGCTACAAATAGTATCGTAGAGGAGTTAGAAATCTAGAGTTGTCGAATAACGCTTGTGATTTCACCATCTCTACAGTCAGATGCGGATATTGAAATGATACAAAATATGTTTGAAATTAGAGATATATAAGACTGGAAAGTTACTTTTTTGTAACCTCTTAATTAACATTGGTCAAGTAGAATGGGGAATTATACTCCTGTTTACATCTTGTCACTTCTACTATAGGTGAGGCAGTGATCGCGATGTGCAGGATTAGCAAACGAGCCGACATATTGCGACGGGTTCAGGGGGCAATTCATCGACGACGCCAGCGAAGAGCGAGAGTGCATGAAGGGTAGAAGACGCATCTTATTTGAACAAGTTCACAAGAATAGCCCGTTTGTATTATGTACCACACTATGTATTGTATTGTACAGTAGTTCCGTTTATGGAGAAAACTAACCGCTGTAGGTATCGTGTTCCTAGTGGTTCCTGTTACAATAGGTTGGGACCTGGCTGAACAAATTATCCTGTAGCTATTGACTTCCATGGATAAAAAAGTGGCCTAATTGGCTTCAGTGACGCGTAGCATGTATGTACTCGCATATATATATATATCTACACAGTCTATGTCCATGGATTGAAGGCTTTCTGGCAAATTTCAAGAGTTGTCGCCGGTTACAGGATGACGTCAGAGTTCCTGCCAATGATTTCTTCAAATGAACTGTGTTCAATTACTTACTCGCAGTGTATGTATTGGAGATTTAGTAGACTCCTCGTTTCGCAAATTTGTTGTCTGAGAGCAGAGGAAATGACAATTAAATTACTTGCACGACAACAACAGCGTATTGCACTGGTGTTGCTTTTAACCAACAGTACAATATGTTAATCGAAATTAAAAAAATCTCCCTAATAATCAATATACTATAAAAGTTATGCTACTGCAGATTCATTGCCCTTATACTGGAGCAGCCCAGTTTCGCGGAAATGTGAATTGAATATTCAGTAAATTGCTAGTTTGCTTGTGCTTTTGTACGATCAATCTGTTAATTATACATTGTATATAGTTGAATTTAATAAGACAACACCCACTCTATCCGCTCCACAAAAAGCTTCACATTTTACAATCTGTGTTGTTATATTTCATTCAACATCTCCTAACTCCCCCCAAATTACTCGTTCATTTTTCGATACCTCAAAGTTCTTGCTACCTGTACCGTACAAGAGGACAACAAGTATACATACTCCATTCAAATTGTAATAACTCTCCCAGAAACATCATTGGTATCTCAAAGCTCTTACACTATGTAGTATATGCTGATTGGTTGGGAATTGCTCACTTTAAATACATGAATGAAAGTTGTAAATATCTCATTCAACATTTGTAATTTTCCTAAAAAAGTTGATCGGTAACTCAAGGCTCTCACCAGACGTGCACAAGTATATACTGAGTCGTTGGAAATGTCACATATTAGGATATATACAGTACTTGAAATCATTGTTTTATTCCCATAACAGAGTTACACATACATGTACCAGTATCTCAGAGCTACGAGGCGTGCACAAGTATATACTTAAATGATTACAAATTGTTGAAATTTTGCCTATTTGTATTACTGACTACATTACCAAATTGATTGTGTATGTAAATACTTGCGTGGTGTGTGGGTTGCAGTATGTTGACCAACTCATAAACATCACGCTCTTACGGCCAGTTCTGGAATGATGTCTCGTCTAAGTCAGCGACCTCGACCCTCTATGTACATCTGGATACACATTGTGGTGCTGATTCTAATTTCAAAATTCCTGAGTTGAACGAGGAGACATACACTGGATTCGAGATTCAACACAATGGTACCACATGAACTTTGTGAAAAACATCACATTCCAACAAAAGAAGGAGTAGTCAAAATGATTGATTGAGAAGATCGAAAGTGTTCTAAGACGTATGGGATGGATCGATCTGGAGAGCGTTGCTCTTCCCTACATATTAAAGGCCTCATGAAATGGAGCTTTTTATTCTTGATATATCATAGAGTAATTTCCCAGCTACTCATCGGTACCTTTCCCGTGAAAATCGGGTGACCCGTTGTGGAGAAACCTGCCTTCGAAGTTGGTTGTTCGGTGACAACATCTCGCGAATTGGTGAAAACGCTATACTGGGCGATGACGTCATAGATTGGAGACAATTCCGTGAACATTGGACTTCCCTGTATTTGCATCCAAAGATCGAGTAGTAAATATCCAAGCCGGATCCAATGAGCTATACCCCGAGTTCATAGCATATTGCGTTATTGAGATATGGTCACTCGAAAAGCTAGTTATTATGGCCTATATCTCAAAAACTAAACAAGATATGGAGAAACAGATCGCACCATTGGGTTCGCCGCCCCAAACTTCCATTAGTACAATGGAAAAAAAACACACCCAGGTACTCCACTTATGGCCACTAAGAATGCTAGATTCTTCAGTTAACACCGCCTGTATCTCAAAAATTAAACAAGATATGGAGAAACAGATTCCACCATTGTGTTTGCCGCCCCGAACTACCACTAGTAAAAAAAAATAACAAATCCAGGTACTACTATCTTGGTTAGTTTTCGAGATCATGTACAGGCGGTGGTAACTGAACAATCTAGCATTTTTTAGTGGCCATAAGAGGAGTACCTGGGTATGTTATTTTTATCGTGCTAGTGATAGTTTGGGGCGGCGAACACAATGGTGCAATCTGTTTCTCCATATCTTGTTTAATTTTTGAGATATATGCAATAGTAACTAGCTCTTTCGGGTGACCATGACACGATAACGCAATATGCTATGGACTCGGAATATGGCTCATTGGATCCGGCGTGCCGAGTTGCATATATATATATATATACATATATATGTCCGACTTAGATATTTACTACTCGATCCTTGGATACAAATCCAAATATTTATCGACGCAGGAAGGAATATCTACCAGATGGACCGAGCGAGCTTTAAGAAAATGCTCAAAGAAACATCACAAAATCGTACGAGGAAGTACATCTGGGATTGTGGAACAAATTTGGCAGGGATTTTGATAGGATCAGCGGTAGACTTGAACTCGAACGGTACAGTCGCCTAGGCGTGAAACCACTGGAAAAGACGATAGATTCACTAAGTTGTGGCATTGTGATACTTTGTTAATTGTGATATATTCTGCTCAATTTACCACTCTGCGTTTTCTGTCTTTAATTGTTAGCCTTTATACAAACTTGTATTCCGTTCTTGATTCATCATGCAATCTGTCATTGTTCTCCGCCGTGTACGTGCCCGATCCAGTATCTGTCTCGAACGGACACGCGTCGGGATTGTTCATATTTTCTGTAATACAATACATGCACGCACAAAAAACATTGAGGTATGTATCAAATTATTTTACTCTCTCCTAGTGAATTCGAGAGCCGCGTCTACCTGAGAAAAACACGGTGTCGTCAGATATTCACTTACTTTGCCTCAACTGATGAATAGTAAAAAATAATAAGGCAAGTTTCACTTCAGAGAAGCAGTAATCGTGCTGTTGTAAGAAGCGCCTGAATAACATAGAACGTGCCCACATATACACATATTACCACAAAAGACGCTGCGAGGTCGAAGTCTATATGAGTAAGAAGATGCAAAACTGTGTCATCAATCAACTCAATGTTGTTACGAAGGTAATATTCTCACCCTCTTCAAATAAGTTGGACATATATGCAACAGTTCTATGAGGACGATTGCAACAATCGGCAGCAGTAGCATCTTTTCTTCATATAATCGATCGCTTTCGTAACTGGGATGATATCGAATTGAGCACACGGGACCATGTCCAGAGCATTTCTAGATGTATGCCACATACCCCCGGAGCCTCAACTGCTTCAACGACTCTCGAGTTCCGCTTTGATGGGTATACCACCGGGAGAGCAACACCATCCATCCATATTCCCACACTTGGTGGATCAGCTCTGACAAATCGTCAAAGTACCCAGTACAGCGGGCCCTCACATCGGACCTCTCCATCACTTGCCTTGGTAGCTGGATAACGCAACATCGACGCCGAATCTCGGAGCTTCCGGATCGCGCAGTATGCCAGCTGGGCAGCTCTTGTTGACTGGTGACGCGCGCTCAACCCAAAGACGCTGGACCTCTTCTTCCCAGTCGTGGGGGTTTCATTTCTGTGTCATGCGACAGAGCTCCCAATAAAGCCACTCCTGGCGACTCCGCTTGATGGAATCAACTGTAATCCTCACTGACGTAACATAACATAAAAGGCAAGCAAAGGCTTAGGACAATTTGTCACACTATGTGCTTTCCAGAACTGGGTTCGACTGTAGTGTTCGCAATATTTCTTCTCTTCAAATTTGATCGAATGAGATGAGTGATCTAGAACCCTGTTTTCTCCTGTCGTTTCGTGGAGAGGTGAGGGATACTTGTCAGCTCTTACATTTCGTAGCACTTGTATAGGCTAGATTATTGAGAGGTGTTCATGTCTGCGGCCACACGAATTGCGAGGCTTCAATTGGCAAAGTCAGTTCGTCTGACCCAGATTATCTGGCTTTGCTGTTCATCTTGATGCTCTGAGATGAGATAGTAATCCCCTAGGATACAGTAAAGTAGAGTGGGCTTAAGCCAGGATTCGTTACTTCTATGATACTTGAAAGAGTACTGTTGAGTCTCTCATTTTTTGATTTTTTGTCTACCACAACATTGACAATAGTGATAGTGTGTCTTATGAGCTTAGGTGGTTGAACTGTTCGGCATTCATCGGCCTATGTACTGTCATTTTTGCTTTTGCGGATCGACGGTCTACGCGGCCCAGCCGCGACGACAGGAGACCGTCCAGTCGCTTTTTGCCTTGGAGCATAGGACGCTCAGTGTTGGTTAAGGACCAGGACAATGCCAGGGGACTGGTGCTCAGCGGGCATGATATTGAACACCATCCCAGAACATGTAATGCGTCCGCTCGAGATCAGGTAATTTGGGGCGATCTATGGATGTGACTCAGTGACTGAGCAATGTCGGTCGTTTCTTCGACGTCAACTATGGTGCGATTACCACTCACATGTTGGCAAAAATAGCGATTATGGGCGCATTGGCTGGTATTTAGTGCT
>JAUOBX010429653.1:0-10482 GCA_032360705.1 Eupentacta quinquesemita
GAAACTGACCCCGAGACTCACTGCTTAAGCGTCTGCTCTATTTCTTTGAACTCTTTCCAGAAATAAAATTACTCCATCGCGAAGCAAATTGAATCAATTCTACAAGGACGGCTTACAAAATCGTTCTATCGATTCTTTATAAATCAGTTTACGATCAAGGACATGTTGATATCAGTAAGCGGCAAGATTCCGGAGAAACTGGCAGAAATGACCTAATCTCTAATTACATTATAGGTGGGAATGACTGAACAAGCAGACGGAACAAACCACATGAAACGCTTGACCTTGGGGATAGGATAATGGACGAATTATTTTGCTGCGTCTAGGCAAGTAGTCAGAAAATAGAACTTATCAGTCGATGCTAACTGGGCTGATTCAATCTAGAAGACAGCAACTGCCAACGCGCTTACGCTTTCACTTTGCTTCCACTGAGGACAGCGTTGCCTGTCCTTTCAGTGGCGTAGCTAGGATTCTTTGCGTTGGTGGGCGATTGAGGGCGGCTGTATTTTTTCGGGGGGACGTGTTGCCATCTGAGCGGAGCGCCACCGGTTGGGGCGGAGCGTGCAATTTCTGACCAAGTACATCCTCCCAGATGCCAGGAAATTGCATTTGCGGACCTCAAAACTGGTTTCAAAGTGTTCCGAGAATCCATCAGACCTAAAATATGTTATTGTTCGTAGGCCTACTCAATACTCATCGAGTGATTTCGGGAATAATCAGTGAGTTAAACCAAGTGTGGTGCTCGTCCAAAAAATATCACCAGATAAATGTAAGTGCACCCAACCCACACCTGTGCGCGAAATGTTCTCTTCCCTAGCTGAGGCATTCGATGAAAATAGGGCTCCCAGCAGAATGTGGGCAATTGTTCTGATCTTTCCTCCTCAAATTTGACCCATTTATTGTACAAGTTCCAGCTTCACCAAAAGGCTACTTTCTGCTGTTGTAATTTGTAATTGGGCGGGAACATGTAAACAGGGAATGGCCCTTCCGGCATTATTGCCCTTTCAACTGGCTAAGTCTGCTTATATCATGGTCAGTCCTATGTTATAATTTTTATGAGAGTTGACGTGCTACTATCTGTAGAGCGGAGTAGTACTACCGCTGGCGCGGAGCGAACCGAAGAAAATTGTAACAAACTCGCATCTCAAATCACAGGTAAAGACTATTGGGTGCCCTAAAACTTTGGAAACCATATTTGTCCCCCTGTGAAAATATGGAATTGGAATACCGCTGCGCGCAACTTCTAGCTAAGTCCGTACCTGAATTTATTTTCAAATTGTCATTATTCATCAGGTGATTTAGATAGTAAACGATGTAGTTCCAACTGATATGCTTCTTTGTGTGGGCTCGACTACTGATTGGAAATCGGGAAACTAAATACCACTGCCCTCGATTTCCAGCTTCTGATAACTGGAACTAACTCGACCGGGGGGGGGGCACTTCCATGGGGGGGGGGGGGGGCACGCACCCCCCATGCGACACCACGGTATCCAGTCACGCCCCCATTCACTCGTGGGACGCGATAGAAGGGATCGCCCGACGAGAAGCGTATCATATACCCAGGGAAGCGAGCAACACGTGTCAATACACAATGTATCATGAACACAGCACGATGTTTCACGAACACATCAAATGCGTATATAGCTGACACAGGATGTTGCCAAAAGTTTTGAGAATGTTCAAAACGTTTGGGCTGTTCGCCAACAAGCATTGGTACGTATTGGGGTCGATATGTCGAGAGCTCAGAAGTCACGAGCTGTTCATGCATCGTGTTCAACATCGTGGAAGTGGACGAGTAGTGTGACAGCGCGACGTCGCGATTGCCACGCTTAGCAGACGCGATAGGCCACAAACAGACATGCGACGAGCATGAAGAGGGTACAACACGGACTCGAACCTATCACGTGTGGGTTACAGGGCTCGTTGCACTAGGCCATCACTATCTGCACTGTAGGCATATCACTATCTTCCATCGGTAATTATACTCCCGCGACGAATGGAGTATCCGGGGATATTATGATTTTCGTTATGTTTCCGGTGTCGCCGCCGCAGCCGACATCGCTGTCTCTGCCGTTGCAGCCGAAAACATTATGTGTTGGCGCAATGCAGATCTAACGCTTTGTCCGATTGATTTGATACTTTGTACGTTTACGCGCCCTGATGAGACGTTGGATGGGTTCGAAAGTGTGCGTTGCAGCACGACTGCTGCTGTCTTTTTTGCAGGAATTAATTGAAATCCACGAGATTGTTGGATTCACACGAAACATAGTGGGTGACTAAAGTTGGTCCCGAGGTCAAATTTGAGTAATTCATGTGTTCTTTTCAACTTCGTCTAAATCAGTGGATGTGGAGTTGGTCATAACCAACATGCATGTAATCCCAGAGTCACCTTAGGTTCGGTTGACAGGTTTTTGTGTGCAATTTTGTGAAGAAATGCTTTATCTAACATCACTGCAAAGAGGCCTCACCGGCATTGTTCGAACCCGCAATCTGTTGGTCGTTAGTCGGGAGCTCTACCGACTGAGGCAATCCGCCTCTCAATCAATCTTTCGTTTTGCGTTTCTCAGCGAAAGGGTATAACAATTACGAAATCAATTAAGACTTAGCATCCTGTGCGCCTTCGTCTGATGTGCATAATTCCTAACAAATTGTATAGCTTGTTTCGCCCATCGCATATAGGAATCCCCACGCCAATTATGATCATTAGCCGCTCCGTATCCTCGGGATGGCAGTTTATATATTGAAGAGGTAGACTGAATTGACTTTTTCATGAGGAATTCCTCATGTAGAAATTGCGGTCATACCTCATAAATGTTGTATTTTGCGATCAACGGCATATTGACGACGTGATGTCTTAACCAGCATATCCTACATTTCTTGTGTTTGAAAGTGGCAGTGCGGTACCTGATAACCGCAGCCAAGTTCACTGGATGGGGACGACCCCACAACCCTCCGCTAGAATGAATACATACGGAGCTTCAATTGGCTGTGTATAGTCGATGGCATACGGTGCGCGAGTGGGCACTAGCGTGATCCAATGTGACTGCGCCCAAGTCCATTGGATGGGGACGACGCTCACCACAATGTATATCATGCGTCCTCCGTTTGCAAGGTCTACTAAAGATGGCGCTCTCATTGGCCGTGTAGGGTCGATTGAATACGGTGCACGAGAGGGCGCCAGAGTGTTCTGATATTACTGCGCCTCGAAGTTATTTGGATGAGGACGACCCCTCACCATCATGCGTCTCCTGTTTACAAGATCGACTGTATACGGCGCTTCCTTTGGCCGTGTAGGGCTGATGGCATACGGTGCAGGCGAAGGCGCCAGAGTGACTCAGTGTGACTGCGCCCAAGTGTATTTGATAGGGTCGACTATTCACCTAGGCATAATGTATATTATGCGTCCTCTATTGGCAAGATCGACTGCACACGACGCTCTATTGCCTGTGTAGAATCGTTTGAATATGGTACAGGCGAGGGTGCTAGAGTGACCCTATGTGATTGCGTCCAATACCATTGGATGGAGACTATCCCTCGCATCGACAGACAACATATTCTGAGGCATCGGTTTGCTTAGCCGATGGCACAGTGTGTGCACTGACGGCGCCTACGAGAGCGCTAGACTGTCCCCGTGTGACTGGCCCCAAGTCCATTGAATGGGGACGGTCGCTCACATCGAGAGACTACATAGCCTGCGTTGATGGTGCCCGCGAGAATGGGGACTACCCCTCACATGGACAGCCCATATATATTGTAGCATCGGTTCAGCATCGATGACATACAGCCTGTTCATCAATGTTCAATCAAAGCAGCTCTTTCCAGAACAGGCTGTCCTGGAATCACTCGCAGGTACTGGAATCACTTACCTTATATCTATCGTAATCTTCCGCTACAGTGCTTTTTATACCTGTCCGCTTCTTAAACTAGTGGTATACATTTCAGAGGACATGGAAATAACTCTCTTACATGCGCACATACATTCGTTTATTAATGTATTTACCTTTCAACAGTAAACTTATTACAGTCGTGATTAATTTTCTCACCTATTTCTATTCTTCGTGTTCGCCAAATTATATAATACTTCATTCTGTTTTCCAAGTCTGCCCTTATATCAACCAAATCTTCTCACTTCAGGGATTTGATCATCTGACGCCCCACTTAGCGAGCGGCAAAAACGCACCAATAGCATGAAAAAAAAGTTCTCTAGAGAAGCAATAGTTTTAGATTTAGTCCTGTCAAGGAATGCAACCCTGATAAAAGTAAGTAGCGAGTACCCTGAACAATTACGGTAAAAAGGTCCCGTCTAGTTCACACAAATTTCGGTTCGGTATTATACCCTATGCAAATGTGTTCTACCCTGATCTATCTTCCTTCCTAATTCAGTCCCTCCTTACAAAAAGGTGTTTTTTGTTTTTTACTTGAAGAGCAAGACCGTCCACGTCCTGGATACTGTCGCATGTTCTTAGTATGAACATGTGTGTCATTATGATGTACGTATATGCGTTCACTGGGAGGGGGTAAATAACTTGAATAACAATACTGATGTCTAATGCCCATATGATAGAAGGGTTTTTCATGTCGATGCCAAACTGTTCACATATATTAGCCTCAACACCGCAAACAGACACACGTGCTTCAACAATCCCACAAAGTTGAAGTTGCCGCTGTCCAGGCGCATGTTGTAGGCTACTTAATCTCCCGACTTTCCTAATACGGTTCCAATAGATGGGACGAGGCAATAGAGATAATGCGCCTTACTTACGGACACTCCCTGGAGGCGAGTGGGCGTGCTGGTTTGGAACTCACTACCATCCAAAGGCGAGTTCAAAACTGAACCAATTGAGCCGACCCTACATCCATGTCTTCCGATAGCCAGTATTCCTGTGGTAACCTAGTTGCACGTTGAGAAAACAAAGTAGCCCTATGGCCATTTAGGCACTTAAAACTACATTACCACTTCTGCAGGAACCTACCACACCACGCCTCCATTTGAATGTGTTCGTTACACAAACAGCGTATGCCAATTTGTGACCGTGTGCGTCAGTATTGCCGACTTCGTTCGAGTCATTTCGTCCTACATAAACCAAGGTCTGTAGGCTCTTATTCACCTAATTTCCGCCCAAAAAATACTACTCCCATTCCGCCAGATTCAACATTCAGTAAACCCAAAAATTACTCCGCCCTTGTCAGGTAAAAATGTAGTCAACACACATCGAAGTTGCCAGGCCCTAAAGAAGTTTTTCAAAATCGCATCTGCCTAAATTCCATGAATGTTGGAAGTAAATAAAATAAACTCCATTATATACCCATGTGCCTTCCTAATTGCGTATGATGCTCATTAGCACTGTCGATTTTTTCCCAATGCACTCAAGAAAAGTAGTGGATCAGAACTTCATTCGAATTGTGACATGGATGACAAATTGTTGTGTAATCCGAATGTAAGCCTACGTTTTCCACCGCAATTTTCGAAATAATAGAAACGTGAAACAAGTCAATTCGACAACTGTAACCTAGATTTGGTTCTGAGAATAAGTAAGATATCGTGACATTACTCCTGAGCCATCGTGCCTAGAGTTGAGCAGACTTCATCAATAATCACTGTAGCGCGTTATTGATTCTCTGCTATTTTCTGCACGGAATTATGAAGGTTTCTTCATTCGTTGTTGGCGATGAGGAGGTAGACTATCATACATACGATCCTGATTATATTACATTATAGTTGAACATCCTTCGGTTGTGGTGGAATTTGTTATGAAGTATAATGACTTACTCAAATATCACTTCACGAAATTGTGATTGTTTCTGCAAATCCTCTGGCAATCGGGGAGGAGGCTATCATATAGGCCTAACGATACGAATGCTATACATAACATGAGAGTCAAGCAGCCGTCAGCTGTAGTGGATTTTGTAAGGAAATATAATGAGTTACTCGCCTATCAGTGCAAAAACACCTGCACAGGTGGAATATTCCGGAGGGGAAAATATAAATTAATTTGTTATCTCTGTTTAGGTCATCTGGTTGATTGTTCTGGTTGCTAGTAGGCATTTATCACCAGGCTAGCATCTACATATCTGGTCTTCGAAATTGTGTTCTCTTATCTTAGAGTGATGATTCCTATTAGGATTTGGGATTAATTCACAAAATGGTACAGTGTTCAATATAGCGTCAGTGAATAGGGAGAATCATCGTATTTCAACACGCATCGTCCCTAGGTCATCCTGTTCATATAGGGAAATGAAGAGCAGTTTGATTTCCACCCTAGTTTGTGCTCAATGATAACAATGTAATTTCCTGATATTGAATTATAATTAGATTTCTGTGGATTCTGGTGCCCAGGTGTATTATGAGAATGTGATATATGTTGCTAAATATCATATATTGAGAGAGATTCGACGCGTTCCAAAACCCAAAAATAATTAGAACCTGTTAGTCTTCTAACATTCTGATGCGTAAGAATGTGAGAACAAAATCCTGAAACGAATAGCTGGAATGGACGGGTACGCATTGGGTGAGCATGTCAGTCAGTCCTAAAATCCAAGATGGCCGCTGGCAGGGTAATGCGGTAATTCCCACCTTCAACAAATTCGAGATATCTGTACGAAATGTAAAACAAAGTCCGATATGGTGTTATGAGTTGGAGTCTGGAACGAACATTTCTGACGAGGCGTTAGCGAATACGGGGAAAATAAAACTATAATGTATGGAAATGTAGGAAGTATTACTGATATTATTAGTATTATTACAGTTTACCACAAGACAAAACAGCTTGATGGGACATTCCATGCACTCATCATGATTGTTCACTCATTGTGACAAATTTAATAACAGATATTGTCCAATGTCCAATATTATAGTAAATATCCACCCACAGGAGATCAAATAGCCGAAAGGCAACAACAACTGGGCCTAAACCCAGATTGGAAGAAACAATTGAGGAGCGTCTTTAAATTGCTGGCGCTAAAAACAATGACATATTTCAACGAATTGCAATTCAAGCCGAATATAGACATGTCAGAGCTGATCTGAGCTATGTAGGTACCTATATTCTTAAAACGTTACCAGCAATCATTTTTTGTGAATGCCCCCGACTGTGGAGACACATTTGAATTCGGAACATATATATTGAGGAAGTAAAAATATTACGAATGTTTGTGTTCAATTTCTAGTTGAGAATGTTCAGAATTTGAACATTTCCGAAGTGGATTTTGAAACAGTGTTTAGAAAAGGGTTACACACATTTGTTAGTATCATGTCGTGCTCTGCAGAGGAGCAGTAACACATATATGACATCATTCCTTGCACATGCTTTATACATGAGAGACAACATTCTATATTCAATCGTCTGGCAATACACTGACAATTCGGGAATATAACTGATGAAGAAGGCGTCAAAACGGGGTTTTCGATGAGCGGGAAAAGACGTTAAAGAGTTTAACCCCTTTTTTATCGCCAGGTGTCAAGACGAACACTCTGAACACTCGACGCGTCGGGTCTCGTGAATGTGAGTATTGACATTAGCGTTCGAACAGATTAGTAAAACTGCCTTTCTACATGTGAATGTTTGTGTTCAAAGTCGAATGCAAAAACACGTCAGTCCTCGATGAGCAATTCCAAATTCCAGCATGAGTTGGGCACTAAATAGTTTGTGTAATAGGCCGACATTTTGTCGATAATATGGATCATTTGTTTGCGTTCATTTGACAGTTTGATTTATTCTGAGCAATTTCAAAAGATCGCGGAAAATGAATGTCAGATAGTCCGAAAACGATTGCATCAAATTAATTAGGACTTCTCAAGGATACGCCTTCGCTTCACGCTTATCTGATCACTGCGTGAGCAGTTGGGATCCTAATCATACTGAACATCATAATTCATGAGCGCTTAGCTAGTATTTCTCCCGAGTGTTTCCCACGGACACGTAGGCCTAAATATCTACTAGTATATACGCTCAGTAACGAAATAAATCTTCCTGTTAATTCCCGAATAATCAGTTTACCTCCAAGGTCACATGCACGGCCTGAAGAAATTATCTGAACCTGATTATATTAACAAAGGTGATTATCATACGGAATGTACTGTCGCGTGGAACCGAGCAAAAGGAGACGTTGCGACTCTTGACTTTCAAGAGATGGATGGATGGATAAATTTGAATAAATTAGAGAAGCACTCAACAACCATATCCATGTGAAAATACCAGGTGGGCTGAGAATGAAATCAGTTGAACTCGGTTCAACGGGAACCAACCAATTTAGACCTGGTGTAGTCAATTAGCAGTGGAATTTTTTTAGGGACACCTGCAGACCTGCTGGATGTGCATGGGGTGATCCAGGAGTTATGGAACTCACTCCGACGCTGATTGCACAAGTATCAGGTTATAATCCACATTTCTGAACACTTTTTTGCAGTCACGTTGGGTTCTCGTTTGATATAATGTATGCGAATTGAGCACATAACTGTGTTCACAATATCGACACTCATATTCTATCATCAAACACAACATTTTTTGGTAATATTACTGTCACCTGTCGTGACTCTAAGTCACAACCAGTCAATCCCATGGACCTTGCTACAAACAAGATAATGTACACCATGAATCGAATAATGCGATTGTTCAGTTTGTTATCTCCTTTTGAATATATTTAGAGAATCGTGTATACGTATTTACGTATTTACAAAAGCGCACATGTCAATCGGCAACCTCCCGATTTTATCGTAAGGATGTTTGAGCTTGCCCTTTGTGGAGCGTGGTAGCCTAGCTAGTTGGCTAGAGCGTCGAATCGGTAATCCAGCTATCGGTTCAAGTCCGCGTTGCACCCTTGAGCAAGGTGCTCTCTCCCGATTGCTCACAATGAGTGGAAGGTCATTCGTATGTTGCCGTCTGCGTGTAATGACCACCTCATCCGCATTGAGGTTACGCTTCAGAGGCATTGCCTTGTTCCGTTACCGAGGATTCGCAGCTGGAGAGAGTGCTGTATCCAGGTTCCCACCCTTGCCGACTTGTATGGGATCGGTACCCGTGTCCGGCGAGTAAATCATAATTCATACGTACTACGGCCCTGTGCCCCAAGTTAAATGTTTCCTCAGCATTGTTAATGTGGCATCCTTGAATCGCGAATCCATTTACCCAAGCGAGGTACCGTAGTCACTTATCTTCCTATTGGCTCTGTAGTATCTCAGTGCTTCCCTTAAAGCAAACTTTGCTGGAGCTTCATGACCGAAAAATCGGTCTTCTAGGTGCGTCAACGGATGCCTATATGGCGGCATATAATATGAACCTTCGCCTAGTCACACATTGTTTCAGCTCTTACGCCAGCTCCAAGATGCTCACGCAGTCGGATCTCGCGAGCACCTCCATTGGGAATTATTCAGTCGTTAAACTGCTGACGTCCACGAAAACACACTAGCGACCCTCACTGTGAGGGTAATAACTTACAAAATATACCAGTTGCGCAAACACAGAAATGAAACAACGAAACAGCGTGAATGAAAGGTGCGTATTTTATCATCTCTCAGGTTATGGGCTAATATGGTATATGTCATCTGCCATCGATCAACATCATGGGGACCATGGGCAACAACTTCGTTTTTTGTACGTAAGATTCGTTATTCATCATGAGCAAAAGAGACTTTTGTTCATAAGGCCCGATATTCGTGATACGAGGAAAAAGTCATTAATTCCTAATATGAAAAAAGACCCGTTATTCATGATAATAGGAGAAGAGGTACGATATTCATCATTACATTTAAATCTTCTTTCCTGCAGTTAGAAATTGGAAATACCCCGCCTTTTCCGTTGCAAGATGCTCCATCGGCTATAGAGACAACGTACCCAAAATGCAGGAATTGCCCTTTCCCGATGGTCGAGGTTTGGGGAAGAAACAAGCGCAATCGTGAACGTTCTGGTAGCTGCAGCCAAGAAGCCTACCGTATGCGGTAGGTCCGAACTAACTGAATGAGTTGAAAAATAGGTATAATAGTAGACCTATGGGGCGGAAATAGAAGTTTATCTCAAAACGATCGCCAGTTCCCGCGAAATGCGTGAATCCCTGATTAAATTAGTTGCGTCGGAAAACTCAAAATGGCCGCCGGGTGGGGTCGTATTGTGCTATAATGAAAGTTTGTCCCAAAACGATCGTCACCTTCGGAAACGCCTAAATCTGTGATCAATCAGTTGCGTTGAAAAACTGAAAATGACTGCTAGGCTATGGTGCGAAAATGAAAGTTGGTCCCAAAACGATTGCCACGTTCCGAATGCGTGAATAAGCGATAAAATCATAGTTGCGTCGAAAAATTCAAGTAGCCGCCGGGTGGAGTCGTACGGGCGAAAATAAAAGTTGGTCTCAAAACGATCGCTATGTTTCAAAACGTGTAAATTTTCGAAAAAATTGGTTGCGTCAAAAAAATAACCAGAAAGCCAAAAGGCTTAGTGATTCCTTAACCTCTGACGGCCTCACAATGGAGATGATGTACTTTCCATGGGG
>JAUOBX010429765.1:0-10481 GCA_032360705.1 Eupentacta quinquesemita
AAGAATTTAGTGATATTTTTCTATTTTATTCAATTACTGGAAATGATGCAGCTTTTGTCAGATCAACAAGACGATGTTAGTTATATTTTCAGATATGGACTACACACACAGCTGCAAGACAAATAGCTTTGACCCACAGTCTATCAACGTTTCGAATGTATACAAAGTAACTGTTATATAATTGCTCACAAAGTGGCGACTATCGGGGGTAATAATGGTTGATGGTCCGCTCTGGCCTCATGTGGCCTCTGTAAATCTTCTTTAAAACGATTTAAAGATGTGTGGCTAGTATCTCAGTACTAATTAGGCTAAGTGGATTGGTCAGGGTGCTATTAGAAGGTTGGATTGTATGTTCTAAGTGGACAGGTCATAGTGGACACAGATAGTGGTACCGGACTTGTGTCATTTACAATCAAACCAACTGGATCCAGGCGTGCTGATGAATCAGATGGGAATATTTGAATACATTAAGTATCAATTGAAATATCATTATTAGTCTTTCCCGTAGCCTTAAACCAGAGGACTAATGAGGATGGACAAGGGAGGAAACGAGAGGCCGAGGAAAAACATACCTTAAAAAACGGGTTCTTGTTTACACAGCTTTTGGAGAGAATTATCACCTGGCTACTGCGAATTGACCTTTCAAATGCTATGAAAGCTCTCAAAGAAATGAATTGTTCAAAGAATCTTCCGCGCGAATTCCGCATGATTCCATGATGACAGTCCACTGTCAAATGCGTGACCATGCATGGTAATCCAATTGGGCAATTGGTTCTACGTGAACAAGGACTATCGTTATCTGACTCAATAAATGGGTGTTTACTTGGGGGGGAATCAAACAAGTAACCACTCCTTGCCTGGGTAAGTAATGGATTACGTCTGTGAGAGAATATACAATGCCGTTGTATAATAATGCATATTCCAGGAGAATACCAGTTACCCAAATCAGTCTCATAGAGAGGTATGTACCAATATTTTGTAGATTGCTACTGGGTACTAAAAATGTGACAGCAAAAGGGTAAATGTTGGCTTGAATTTCACTACCAATCACGACGCAAACAGTTCTCTAATTGCATCCGAATTCTGAGGATGCTTTAATGACTGCTCAAAGTTGAGTGATTCTTATCTCCAGGAACTGATTGGAAAATGTGTCTCTGAAAGTGACATGTTGATGAGTCGGTCATTGAAGCTGTTCCAGATCGACATAACGCGGGGATGAGAGATTCGAGAATTTCGGATGCCTCATTATTCTTTCGAGGGAGTACTAGAATGAAGATACAAGTCAGTCAATATTCGAACAAAGATAATAGCTCGGGAAATGGTAATGTTATCCGTCGAAGGAAGTCAAATCCACCACATCACCTACAGAAACACTTATCACATGTGTGAATAACCCGTCGCCATGACGCGGCGCTGATGATATGCCTATGGATAAAACAAATGCACATGCATCATGGATTAATGCCTCGAGACCATGTCAGCACATTTTAACACATTCAGACTAGGAATGTTACAAGATGAGATGTTTCATCTTCATCAACATCTCATCTTTTCGGAATGTGTGCATTCGGTCTCATTTTTCTGGATTTCCTGTCAGGTTGATTTCCGTTGGCGTTCGTTATGTCATATCCAATGGAATTGATATAAGTAACTGCTGTAAAATATCAAGATTACAAAAATTGGGACACTCCAGTCTCGTGGGCCAACCGTACACTGCACAAACCACAGAACTGAAACCTCCAGTGTGGGGCCGGTGTGTCTCATCCATGTACAGAGCATATGGGAGCTACTATCGGCTGATTTTGGTATGACACATGGGAGCGTTTCCTCAGTAGTTCTGATGCAGTTATCAAGTGCAACAACCATACTGTATAACCAACCACTGTACTCCCAGTAAGCACGAGTTCTCCCTGTTACTGTTATGCATGAGTATCAACAATTGGTCATATTTAGTGATATTATCAATTGAAATATATCGGTTGTCCGAGTGGCTCTTTTTAGTTAACTTGAGAGAAGCAAAAACGAAAAATGGACAGGCAGCCAGCTCCGTAACATGAATTTTATTATTTTTGAAGACGTCCCGAACCATTAGTGTCCAATATGCGCGCTATCTATATCTCGTCGTGACGTCTACGAACTCATTATATCCCCTCCTAATATTTATTAATGTTATCTGGAAGTTCCTGAGTCACGCGAGAAAACTATGGAACCGGCCTTCCGATCACGTCAAGAGCATCAAGAGCACGCCACATCCAGGTCTGACCTCGAAACTTACCTTCTCCTATACCACTACCAGCAATGAATACTTCTATTGCGCCTTATAGCGTTTTATGATATTGGTGCGGTATGTCCATGATTGATTGATGGAGATATCACGTTACGGAACAATCTCACGTTTCTACAACCTCTTGAAAGGTATCATCAGCTGGCTTTCGCACATAAAAAAAACGACCAACATGAGCATTTGCTTTCGTCACATACTTAGGAAAGATAAGTTGACTTTCCTATGTTTATCGCTCTGAAAGGTGGTGTTGAAGGGATCGTAGACAACGCTTCGTGAATATTTTAGGTAGGATTTTCAATTGCGTTGAAGGACTGCTAAATAGTATGCGTTGAATCTCGTACACAGATCAATACGTGACCATGCACGTTATGGTTTATCTATGAACCAAATATAGGCTAATCTAAACAAGTCGAACTATGAAATATCATACCTGAAAATTAAAAATCCATAATCCACGGATAAAGTGATCACTGGTTTATCCGGTGAGCTCTGGTGCTCCTCAGTGGATAACCTGGATAATCAACACTGAAACAATGTGATGTAGATTTCATGAACTGAACAGGTTGGACAAACCCGAAAAAGTTGAACGAGTGTTCAGCATCCCTAATCATACCGACAAGTTGGGTGAAACAAATTGCAGAATCAATCGGCAACTCGCATGCTTTGTTCCTCATGGGATGGATTGCTACAATTCGTTGACTTATATCTAGCTGTTGAGGTGAGGTTGATTCACCAGTAGTCTTACCAATGCGGTCTATACATTAAAATGTCGATGAGCTTTGGGCCCTATTTTGGGTTGCCAATGTAACCCCTCATCAACATCACATTCTACTGTAACCCGGAACAGCCGGTAACGATCAGGCCATTGGTTTGGGTTACTCACCCGGGGTGGGAGTAGTCTCGGTTCAAGACTCAGCTGAACGAGCGCCACCAGCCAATATGCCTTCTTGTTGTTATAAATCAGTGGTCAGTAGCTTGCAGCCTAGCTTAGCTTGCAGTCCGTGGCGAATGCATATCGAGGACCGTACTGATCTAGGGGCTTAGAGATCTATGGGAACAGCGCAAGGGGACGGTTTTCAGTCACGGCGTCTTAAATGAGACTAATTCGATACCGGCCAGTGTACATCGCTGGGTACTAGGTGACGTGAACAGAATGAAGACTCGGACTCCGCGACGTCATCAATCAACATTTTGAGACGAAACACCATCTTAAACCATGCCCATTAACCCTCTGACTACCACTGTTGGGAGTTGTCCAACACTTGAGTCTTCATTATGATCCCCAAACTGCTCGACGTATGATATACGCTACGTGGCTCTTCTCGGTCTGACGCAGCGCTCGAAACTGAAGTAGTTCCCCGAGAATTGCGAGTGGTTGCGTGCGCACCGGGGTATGACATCTGCTATTGAACGTTCAGCTATATGCGCACCCTGCATATGCGCAGCCATCGTAGTACGTGAGCCTCGCCTGGCTAATCTGACCTGGTATAGTCAAAGGGTTGAAGACTGGAACTCGTAACCACGTTGAGGTATTGCCATTTATGTAAACGAACTCGATGATATCATGAGGGCGAGAATGTGAAGGCTGACAATAGACTGTACACACAAAAGGTTGTCAGTTATGTGCACTTTGCTACCAAAAATACAGTAGGTAATAATCACCGACGAAGTTCATGAGAGTGTTTCTTTATGTCTTGGGATTTTTTCTTGATACTAGCTATACTTTGTTTGCTGCATGGTTGTCAAAAGCCTGTTTGACGTTGTATAATATCAGTTATCCGGCCCCATCACTATGGGCCGTCATTGGGGCATTGTGCAATAGTAATACGCCTGTTACCTAACAATCGCATCGGCTGAAATCCACTCAGAGGTTCGGATTTCATCAGAGTGACGGGGAACATCAGAATAACTGAAGTCGAACCTATATAACTCTTGAAACCTTCGAATGAAATGATCCTATTTACAACTAGCTATGACAGTTGTGTGAATGTTGTGTTTCTGCTGTTCTGTGTGAGCATGCGCACAGGAAGTCAATAATTATTCGAATATTTCCAACAAAATGAATTATATGCTCAAAATGAATACCTGTTCTTCGTGCTTTCTCCTCAATAGTCCTTGGGAGGTCGAAGATCGTCATAACGAAATATTGATCAAACCGGATATGACGATGGGAGCACCTACCTGCGACACCGCTGACCCTCTGCCTGAGGCCACAGCGGAGCCACCAAATGGAATCAGACAATGTGGCGGTAAATAAATAACTACTGAATATTTACCACTATAATTTATTTTAAGAATAATGATAATAATAATAGTAATAATAATATATCGCACTTCATATAGCGCTCTATTAAGTCACTGACTTGTCCAAAGCACTTCACAGATATCACTCCGATCATGGGAAATGGTACGCACTCCGACAATGCCGGGGAGTATAAATGGCAGCATTATGATTCAGCGCCTGATCGTGCCCAATTTCTACACAGGTTCCCAATCACGCCTGGGCTGGACGAGGCACCGGAAAAGCCAGCCTGCTGGGATTGGGACTGTCAAACTTCCGGTCACTAGCCTGTTGAAACAGGCGTCTGATGTTGTTCGCCTCGTATCAGCTCCATTGACTAATATGCACAGTTCTGACGTGCTCGGCTTACCATATACGTAATACACGATGGGGGCTTTGCCCTAACAAACGCCTGTAGGACTTCGGTCAGTTACGATCTGAAATTCCACTCTTCAATGGGTAGATTACATGGTACTAGGTTGACAATCTTGCCGAATAGGTCTACCGTGTATCCATGTCAATGCACAATTCTCGATCGATATCTACGTTACCTGAAAAATGATTAGCAGAATCCCAACTTTGGGGGGATTCGTCGAACAAAAGTCAGCAGACGATAGGTTGGTATCAGTCGACCATGGTATATATATCGAAAAGGAACAACCCCCTCTATTTCTGGGATTTGCCCTACTGCAGTACCATATCGCTGCTTCAGCAGGCTGATCACTAGTCCTCAACTCTACCGACTGAGCTAATCCAATTTCCAACTGTAGGCTACTGATGCCTACTGCTCAGCTGTTTCAGATTATATCAGCTGTTTAGGAGCCCATAGGAGGGGAGGGGAGATGTCATTCACGAGGGCGTCACTTCCTTGGGTGCCGACCTTGACTGCATCCATGTCAAATCTTTCGGTACATTGCCGACACTGAGTAGTGTGAAGTCAGTCATCAAGACAGTTTCGAGCAATGGGTGATGGAATTGTTGCCAGGATTAGGTGCATTCGAGAGTATATCCCGAAAATGAAATATATGTGCTGATTTAATACATGGCGTTCAGAACATGAACTGAGTCGTGGAACAAATCTGTTGGTACTCTATGACTCTATGACTCTACTCTTTTACTATGACTATGCCAAAATAGCTGGTAGGCCCACTCGGCTGGAAATGTGACGGCTTCCCAAGTCTACATTTGCATTACAGTGTTATCACTGGGTACGTGCGAGCTTGGGGTCACTAAGAACTTTGGGCTAACACAGTACACACAG
The DNA here is from genome assembly GCA_032360705.1 of Eupentacta quinquesemita. Classification (NCBI taxonomy): domain Eukaryota; kingdom Metazoa; phylum Echinodermata; class Holothuroidea; order Dendrochirotida; family Sclerodactylidae; genus Eupentacta; species Eupentacta quinquesemita. The sequence continues at coordinate 5,827 of JAUOBX010429765.1, forward strand.
TGTCACTCGGTCATTGGATGGGTAGTGGTGCGTGGCAGACACGATATCTGAGAAAGAGAATCTCTCAACGAGTTTTCAGCTCATATAGGTGTTTCCGATTGATGGAGAACCTGGATTCCTTAGACACTATCCAAAGTCAACGATACATCATCGGTTACAACTATCAGAGCCGCGTTCCCAACTCTTCGGTGGGGAGAGTGGTGATAAGTTACAAACTGATAGACTGACCTAAATCACTTATTTAGTAATTATTCGCCATTATAGGCCTACGGATAATAAATAATCCTTGCCAGACCACGTATAGATTTGATTCTACAACCGGCATGTGTCTTGTAGAAATATGTCATTGATTAATTGAACTATATATATAACTATATATATAAAACTATTTCCATATGCCCTGACCATTTTCTCATTACAGATCGCGAATGTCCATCATACAGCGAGACAGACAGAATCAATGACGATATCGTTATTCGCCAGGTTGAGGCTGGGGTTTACGCAACAAAGAAATCTACCACGTGTAACATGTCCAATGCTATGGGAGATACATACATGCCGCTAAGAGAGTACTTCATGGGTAATACGAATATCTTTTGATCAGTTGATTTACTGTTGCAGAGGTATCAGAATTCAAGCCTATTCTCCATTGCATTCCAGATTGGATGTGAACGTATTCGTGTCATTGCACATCTGGATATTTTCAGGCGAAGCATTTCATTGAATCACTCCATGGCTAGACAAACGACGGTAGGGGAAGGGGGGTTCCCAAATTTGAGGAAATAGCGCAAAATGCAAAATGGTGCAATGTTTGAGCCTGAAATCTCAACAACATAGCTTCAAATTTGGTTGAAAAACTAATTTTCAGCGAAAAATTCTCCAAATGGCTTGGATCATAGGGGGAGTTTGACCCCTTCCCCTCACCCCCGTGCGTACGCCCTGAGTGGTGAATATCGTCGGGTAAAATCAACTGGGGCCAGTTGTAACATACCCCCCTGAGGCGACAAGGACATACTCATCATGAATGTAATCAGGGCCACAGGTGATATGAATGCGGTGCACCTGTCGATGATAATCACTCAGTGACATTATGCATTGTCTTTATGGTGTCACAGGATGGAGAAGAAGACCTGAAGTCAATATAAAATAACTTTATGAAACTCTGTGACACGATAATTGTGCATGAGCCTGATTTGGATGAATAAAGAAATGAAAAAATAAAGTGATGCAATCATTCTCCGAATGGAAAAAAAACGCTTCATGGTAGTTTAGGCTACTGCGTGAAGTCTCGATAGCGACATTTATTTGGTTCCTCTTAGGCCAGGCAATTAACTTGAATTAATTCGTTTAACAAGTCAACATATAAACGTAATGATCTCTAAATTCAAGGTTTAGGGGAGCAACTGGAGTTGAAAAAATAGAGCTTCAATCGATCTTCAATATAAAAGTGGGAAAAGGACGGCATAACCTCAAAATGTTAAGAGTAAGGTATGAAACTGACTGATTACGCATCATTTTGACAGGAGCTAATGAAGAAAGTGTCCAGATACCAACAACAATTCCTGTCCTCCAGCTAGCTGTGAGACCAGATCGTAGCGAGGGTTTGTGTAACTTCACCTACCAGTCATCATTCTACATACCAGAAGAGTACCAGACTGCACCACCAGTACCATTAGATGTAAGATACCTTCATATTTCATAGATAGTAGCGACAGCATATGTAACTTCATATACCAGTCATCCTTCTACATATCAGAAGAGTACCAGACTGCACCAACGGTACCATTAGATGTAAGATACCTTCATATATTATAGATCGTAGTGGCAGCCCAATCATGTAACTTCGCCTACCAGTTAACATTCTACAATCCAGAAGAGTACCAGACTGCGCCACCAGTACCATTAGATGTAGGTGCTTCGCTACAACACCTTCGTATCGCGTGATAAATATATATAGGCTACTAATTTAACATGCGCAGGCGAGTGAACCGCCCACATATAGGCTTTATCCCCGCATGATTATGAATATCGCATAAACCATGTCAACTTGACCTCTGACGACCCTGAAATGACCTTCATGTTGTTCAATACCAACTGTCCACATCCACCACCAAGCTTCGTTCAAATCCAACGAAATTCGGGAAATCACACATTACCCAAATTTGACTTCAGGTTACCTTGCAAAGACCTTCATGTTGACCAGGACTAACTTCAATGCACTCCCACCAAGTTTTGTTCAAATCCAAATTTGATATCCGGTGACCCTGGAATGTCCGGGATGTTTTTCATGACCAACTGTAGTCCACACCCACCACGCTTCGTGTAGATAAGACAAACTTCATTATTCCGAAAAAAACCCGCAAAATAGAGGGCAGCAGTCATGGATCACGTCTATGTAAATGGTTTGCTGTAATTATCTCATCCTATCCTCTGGTGACTATCGCTACCTCGTACTGTCTTACTGGCCTGTCTACACCATGTACACAGTCGCTACGTGGCGCTTGGATAGTGTGAGCAAACTGGAAGCACAAGTAGACAGATGGGATCTGCTCAATTTACTCCAAGCGCTCGACTATACTGTTGAAAACCAGTGATGGAGGACTCGAGACTGGTCCCGGAACCGGGACCAGTCTCGAGACCGATTTTGGAGCACTCGGTCTCGGACTCGGATGCTGGGGACTCGATCTCCCTGATTTTTTTGCAATCGAATATCTTGGTTATCTCACTCATAACAACACACAAGCATCATGGTAACACCACTAAGATAACAGAAATGATGCATCCAACACTTTGACAGAGCCTATTTGTGTTGTTGTGTAGCTTAAGGTGTTGTAGGACCATACACACACGTCAGTAAAGATCTAATGGTTTTTATTTTGGCTGGTATGCTGAGTTTGTATATAAGGACTCGGAGACTCAATCCGGACACAAGTACTCGGTCCCGGTCTCGAAGCTGAGGACTCGATCTCGGACTCAGACTCGGATGCTAGGGACTCGGTCTCGGACGCGGACTGGCTGGACTCGACTCCATCACTGCTGAAAACTAATATATCTGATAACGTATACTTGCCCGTGCCTGTAATTATATGGAGATCAGTGGGGAATACATACTGGCGTTGTTGCTTCAACTCATTCAAATGTCAGGATTGAATATTGAACCCATTCCTTCCAGACTACATCAAAATGCATTATATTGTCTTCTCATCAGGATTCCATCGCGATTTCGGAGGCTGACACCACACTGTACTACGTCATGACCTTCCAGGAAACCCCCACTCCTAAGGTAGCCTTCCAAAAGTACAACGAGCTGAAATCAGTCGTGTCAGAGCTTGGGCGATGCTACTTGCCTGGGGAATTCAGGCTGGCGTGTGAGTATTTGATTTGAATGCTACAGATTCGGGAAGCCACTGAAGGCTCATCGAGGAACTCTGGTCGTGTTGATCGTGGGTGAGCACCGGCGATAACTCGCCCTCTTTCCTCGACTAGTGCTCAGATACCCATTTTCCTGGAGCAGCGGGAGTCCCTCGTTTTGTGGTATTTTCGAACTTCACTCACGGTAACTGCGTACAGCCGACCGACGAGACTTATTGGAACTGATCCGCAACAACCCCCGTGAATACCAAGCTCACTGCATCGCAGTAGAGCCCGTGCACCAATACCCCGCTAGTCATCACTGTTAGTACAGCCACCTCCAGACTACATCTACATACAGACTGATGCAGTCATATTTGCCGGATGGGGAGGTTAGATAGTGGTCCAATGGGAGTAGGAATCTAAAAATAATAATATCTCGTTTCTCATATAGCGCTTTTCCATTACATGCTCAAAGCGCTTTACAGATATTACCACGATCATGAGAACCAGGCACGATCTCTGACAGTCACGGAGAGTAAGTTGCTGCCATAATGGGCGCAGATTGTACTCAGGTTCCTCGCGGGTCCCCATTTTACTGATGGGTTGACAGGAGGAGCGCTCCAGATTAAACGTCCGAGCCAGGACTCGAACCTACAACCTTCAGCATGCGGGGCAAGTGGACTAACCACTACACCACGAACATTAACACGCACCCCTTGTTATTCTAGTTACTATCCGAAGAGAGAAGAATTGCCCGTGTCTATCAACTGCACACGGGGAAAGCCCTCCACTCGGATTTTACTTTTTATCCAATATGAAATCTCGATATTAGCACAGTCAGCATCTGTGACTATTTGAGAAATATTGTACTTTATTGGCTCATGGCAAACACACGCATGCTCATCGAATTTTTCGTCTTAGGATACTAGTATATCTGCACAATACAATACAATGCGATACAATACAACAATAACAATATTGAATAAAATATAAGATGGAATATACATGCGCATATCATTAGAGAATACCATTCCTGATATCAAAATGGAGGAAAAGCACTGCATTTTTCTTCTAAGAAACGTAACTCGATTCCATATGACCTTGTACAAGGATAGGCCTGAACCTCGAGTATTTTGATACGTGAATGTTTTATAGAACTATAGCGACCGGCGTTCGGCTCGAACCTTTCACACATACTGTCATGTAATAATGTGATATTGTTATCGATTCCATCCCGGCAGTCTATGACGCTCCATTCCGCCCTCTCCCTCACCGGTACGAGATGTGGATCCCAGTGGATC
>JAUOBX010429876.1:0-10481 GCA_032360705.1 Eupentacta quinquesemita
GCCACGCTAGTACAAGCACCCCCACCCCCACCCCCACCCCACCCCTCCGGGTAGGCCTATCGCTGCTATCAATAGGTTTCGGAAACGTTCATCCCCGTATCACTGTTTTCTTATGCCTCCATCGCCCGCCATAATTATACTCAGTTTCACGGACTAAAACGTGCGTTTCCGCCTTCCAGCTGAATTCTGGCACATGTAGAAAATGTTTCCCAACTCGTCTCCGTGAAATATGTGAGAATTTTACTCATATTGTTCCACGTTACCACGTAAGACACAAACATTAATTAAGCCTTTCGGTCACAGAAGTGTTTCCTGGTTACTAGGCTGACCTCAATGTCAGGTGACATGATAACCATGTTAACATGTGATGTGAATCCCTTGCTGTCATTAGTGCGTTTATGAATATCATTACGCGCGTTGCATCACTCAGGTTTGACAGACCTACTCGCGTTGAATAAATTAGTTGCGCGGAAACATCTTGTTTACTCCTAAAATAACTCATCCCAAATTGGCAAACAAACGGAATTCGAAAGAACTCTATTCAGCCGACTTGGAAATATGATCAAACCTTGGTGGGGATTGAGTTTATTTTTTCGAAACGATATCGAGCCTCACCTGATAGACTATACGTATGATCCCTTTTGCTCAGCATAAAAAGAAAGAACAACGTTCAAATTGTCTTTCTGTCGATGAGCCGGTGAAAATGAGGTTAGGTCTATTATTACAAAATGTTTTGTGACATCACGCGATGAAGAAAAAGACTTGCTCAGACAAATTGTTCAGTTGATGCAAAGTTGACTTTTTTACACCTGTCACACGGAACTGACGTACACGGAAAGAACCTGATATGAATGATAATTCACATAATTATTGAGATGATACAGATGCAAGTAATCATTGATTTCGAAAGGGAAAAATCACTCGCACCTTTTACCTGCTTAATGTGTAAACTCATAAGGAACATCCATTTGGCTTCCCCTGTGACATCATCAGACCTAGCCTATAAATGTGGATAGCGCAAGGATTAGGAGAGCTCGGAACCTCAAATTTGAGATAAAAGGGTAATCAAGTATGCTTTTCCCATCAATGCAGGTTTCAGGAAGATAAATTACCTCTTCCCCAGACCTTCAAATAGAGACTGCATCGCATATAGTAGTACATGAATACTGCATTGCTTAGAGACAGGACTGATCCAGCATGGTTTGTCTACATGGAATATATTGCCCGACGCTTGCGCACTGGCCTGCAGGCAGACTGAACTGCATGCAGACTGAATTGCATACAGACAGGACTGATGAGAATGAATTGATTACATAATCACATGTATGCAGACTGGGCTGTGACAGACTGAAATGAGGCAGACTGGACTTACGCAGACTTGACCGATGCAGGAACCTAGCTTGCATACAGACTGGATTGCGTGGAGACTAGACAACATGCAGACGGGACTGGTACAGACTGGGCTGTACGAAGACTTGACTGATGCAGGAACCTCGACTCTGGACTGTATGGAAACTAGACTGGGCTGATACATACTGGAATGATGCAGACTGGGCTGTAGGAAGACTCGACTAATGTAGGGACCTCTACTGGATAGTATGGCGACTGGACCACATGCAGACTGGACTGATACAGAATAATCAGATTGAAATGATGCAGACTGGGTTGTATTAAGACTTGACTGATGCTGGAACCTCGACTGCATACATACTGTCAGACTGTATGGAAACTGGACTGCAGGCAGACTAGACTGATACAGACTGGAATAATACAGACTGGGCTGTAGGAAGACTCGACTAATGTAGGGACCTCTACTGGATAGTATGGCGACTAGACCACAGGCAGACTGGACGGATTCAGAATAATCAGATTGAAATGATGCAGACTGACTTGTATTAAGACTTGACTGATGCTGGAACCTCGACTGCACACATACCAAACAGTCCAAACTGTATGGAAACTGGACTGCAGGCAGACTAGACTGATACAGACTGGAATAATACAGACTGGGATGTAGGAATACTGAATTGCATGCATATTTAGCTGGTGCTGACTGTACTGACGGAGCATAGACGCTTTACATCGACTGTACCACATGCGGACCGGTCTGATAACGACTGGAATCACCAGACTGGTCCAATATGGACTGATAAAGAATGAAAATGTCGACTGGATAATACATTTATGTATCCACATCTCATGGACGTCATGGAACCCTCACAAATTTGCATAAAATCATGTGAATGAGGAACTTCAATATCTGAAAATAATCTCATCTGACTCTTGTCATTTATATTAACCACGTTTTTATCTATTAGTCATGTCGAAATAGGGTATCACTCCCCAAAATGACAACAAAGGGTTTTGGGGTTCTAGGTTGCTCAGTGGGCCCTAGCATCTCCAGAAAATGAGTTCTCCCGAATTCGGAACTCAAAATGGCAGACTAAATAGACTTTAATGTACCGTAAACCCGCTAATACATCATTTTTACCTATAAATCGTGTTACCAACCTGCAGAAACATGATGTCTAAATACCTAATGAGCCAGCTCACGATGTCATTTGACGTCGCCATGACGTTGTAATGACGTATGTAATAGAAAATAGGAATTCGGCTGACTGTATGGATTTTTAATGTGAACCCTCTAGGACTTTAGTTTTGATCTATGAAATGACCATCCTATAGGAACAGGATACTGAGATACCAAATGAGCCAACTTACCATGTCATATGACGCCACCATGACGTAGTAAGGGCATATGTGACCAAAAATCCCTACTTTGACATATTGGGATGAAGTTAATATATCATGAAATTAGGCAAATGTAATACTTGAAAGAATCATACGTGTATTAGGATCTCTATTAAATAAAAATTACATACAGCATGGGGGTTGGGGTATCTTCCGGAGATTCCACAGGGAAATCGATTAAACTGCTAAATTTCTCACTGATATTCATGGTACATAGATTTACCAATGGACTGGAAATCGCATGTATCATGCAAAACAATAAGTTTGAATACGCATGTTACGGTACTAACCGAAAACCTAAATGAAACTGTTGGCTCATACAGAATCAGCCTAATCATGCTCACGAGATGATCCCTATACTCCAATCAATGTTGCAAACGTTCCATCCTATATACCGTCCAAGATACCGTTCCTGCATGCATGCAGTCGGGGACTTGGAACATACGCACGCACACCAACCAGGCCAGGTATTCATCATCAGTAAACATGGGCTCCTTTCTAGCGAATCGGCATAATTTTGTGCTCAGATTGTTCTTACTTTTGTTCTATACTTTTGGGGGCTATCTTGTAATAATCGAGGGCTTATAGTCCTGTACCCTCGCTTGATTCCTGCATCGACACTCACACAGATTCATACATAACTATTGCTATACGTCTCTTCTTGAATTGGCACTCGGGCGAGACAATTCTCTCACCTGTCCTGAAAAGTCCTGAATAGGTCAGGTCACACTACAACGATATCGTATAGTGCATGCAATGATCCGATTTTTTCGATTTTTGGCTCACGAATGTCAGTCTTTTTTCATTATGGCAGATATACCCAGGGACAATGATAAAGGACATAATTCGCTGTGTGTATAACCAATTCGATGTGGAATCCCATTTCCAACTCAAGGTATTCACCCATTCTATTTATTGGGTGCTATCCGATTTATCGTCCATTTTCCCCCACGTTTTGTAATATGACGTCACATTAGAATGGAGCTGACTAAGGGCCTTGAGGCTAAGGTAAGGTATTTAGGTGTTGTATCAGCCTGTATGAACCTCATTACCGCATTCTTTGGTAGTCGGCCTAAAATCTAGAAAATCGTGTAGCAATCCGAAAAAATCGTCATAATGTGACCGGGCCTCAATGCGAGACTTTCACGTCTCATACACAACGAATTAAAGCTAATTTCTGTTTGAACACTATACATTATAAATTTCTGGTATCATTATTGTTTTTATTATTTTTGGAATTATCATCATCATCACTTATCATTGCAGAGGAGTGAACCATTGTCTTCATTGCGTCATCAGTCTATTCTTTTTCCCTTGGATTGTGGTGTGGATTTGCCTGGTGAGTCACTTATTCTACAACCCTCAGCTATATTCCGATTGGCTAATCCTGATCACCTGGTCATTCGTTATTCTTCATTCATGAATACTGCGTGGCCCCTGTATGTAATATCAATGCGACGAAGTGAACTGACGTTCCTGGACGGCGGTCCCGTACTCGTCAGCACATTACCATTGCTATACTGTCCGATGCGAACTTGTCTCGGAACATATTCCGTGGTTGGCTACAAAGACTAGGCTAATAATTGATGCTGTAAAATAGCACTAGCCAGTTATACTGGACAATACCTTCGAGACAGGGCGCGCCGGTTCGGGTTGCTGAACATCGGCGAATCCTCTTCAGCTATTACTGTATTGGTTTCAAATAAGAGTGTTCATCTTCGTTGGATAGGGCATCCGCACTGATCGAAGCGATCCCATCTTATTTTGAATCTTGGCAGGCAACCTGTGCCCTTGTGTAGAGAACCCGGTATGTGCGCTAAGGGATGGGAAAGAATGATTCTGAATAATTTTATCAAAATCCCTCTCGAAGAATATTGTTGATGGGGAAATTCCCTCACATTTGATTCAATGACAGTCCATATTTCTGCCTGAATTTGCATTTTGCAATTTTCATATTGCACAATAAGATTGTAACACGTGTTCACGTTTGATTTGAGGCCAATTGCCAATTCGTCTAATTTAGAAAGGGCCCGGGCTCATCACTTTCATGCTCACACGCTCACCAATTATAAATATACTGGAGGCGACTGTGACTGTAGAGTTTATTAACACAAGGATATACTTTCTGTTTAACCTGTTTCTTGCAGTTACGTTTAACACATGAGCCTAGCCTAGGTTTAGGCTGTACCTGCCAAGCAATATGCTGGTTTTAGGCATGGTACTCGTACATTTGAATGGAAGTTACAGAATTCTACTACCCAACAAAAAGGAGGCTACTACGAATCACGTCGCAAGCGGTGCAGGTATTAGATGAAGAGTAACTTCAATTCAAGTGTAGTGTAGAAGCAACTGCTGGATTACTTCATCGTTTCTGCTCGGGTGGGAGAACTATGGACCGGCAAAATACGTGACTACTCACGCATCACGTATGCCGGCCAGGTGACTAATATGCGAGAGAGCACGGTAGTTATACGTCCTCGCCCCTCGGAATCACGATGTGTCGAAGCCGACTGGTCAGTTGCGCAATCTGATGTAATCACTTGAAGTGAGTGTTTGGGGAGGTATAACCCTATAGCGCCCAGGTGGGATTAGACAGGCGAGGCTCACGCTCTACAATACCCAGTATCTCTCAAGAGGGCGCTCCTATAGCTGAAAATTCAATATCAGATGTCATGCCCCGGAGCCGTAACTAATCGACGCAATTCTCCTGCAACTCTATACTTCAGTTTCGAGCATTGCTTGAGACCGAGAGGAGGTCTGTAGCATATTGATACATCGGGCGGTATAGGGATAGTGATTAAAACACAAATGTTGGACGAATTCCAACAGTGGTAGTTGAGGAGCTAGGAAAAACCTGTGACAGCATGGTCTTTGAGATTCCGTCCAAGGAATCTCGTTAGTCGGCTGTACGCAGTTACGTGGTTGAACTTCGAATACACAAAGACAGAAAGCAATAAGCTTCCGTTACTCCAGGATCTGAGAGTGGTTAGATCCTGAGGTCCATTGCTCGTGCGTCAGATGGGGACGTAAAATGGCGGCTCCGATAGCAGGTTGGAACTGGTTACTGAACACCCCTGCCTCGACAACATCTAAGCACTAGTCGAAAAGAGAAGGCGAGTTGTCGCCGGTGCTCATCCACGATCAACACAGCCAAGATTCTCCGATGAGACTTCAGTGGCTTCCTGGACCCGTACCAACCAAATCAAATCAATATTAAGGTGTAAGCTATATCGAAAAACGCCCTCATCGGGGCCCTGCTTTTGATGACATCCCCTTAATAAGTGCGAACACTTTGCACATGCCCCACGCACTGTTCAAGTTAGTGCCGGTAGGTGCATATTTTGGGTAAGTTATCAAGCAGAAGTTGTTTTCATTTTAACCAGGCTATAATATATTTAACGAAACGTATTCATCAATTTCCTTCTCTTCCTATTTACAGTGCATCTGTGATTAGACCTCTGGTTACGTCAGGAGGAAGAATAATCGATCGAAGAGGATTGGATTGCTCAACATTTGTATTACACTTTCATTTGATATTGCCTTATTCATCTCATCTTTTCTCTTCCTTCAATTGATAATGTACTCACAATTTAGGTGCTGATTTTAGCGTATTCACTTCTTGTGAACATTATTCAATAATTCTAGAGGCAAATCGTCTCATTCGCTGAATTGTCTCGCATTTTGGAGTAGAGAATCCTCATTCCCCTCCCATATGACACAATAGCCATTATTATTTGACGGGGAAAACGTTCTTACTTCGCTGTCGCAGTTCTGAAGTTGTCACATAACAAATACCGGTAGCCTTTTAGTTTATGCAATAGATTATAATTATGTTTACCTTACAGAGGCTACAAATAAAAAAGAAATATTGAGGCTCATCCTTCTAGGATGCTTTTATGTACATTACAGCTTTGTCTTTCGAAAAGAAACGTATAGAGGTTAAATTAAGCTTTTTGAATAATACGTTATCATGGAAGAATGTCTCAGAATTCAAAATGCTGCTTTATTGGGTCAATGATTTCACTTATTATTATTATAGATTTTATACGGTTATTGCATACTGGCCGCAAACCATGAGGTCAGCCTAATTTATAAATCGAAGATTGGATTCTAGCCGACGTCTATGGGCTTTTAGAACAAACAACCATCATGGAAAGCGATATCTACACACAAAATCTAGTCAAATTGACTAGAATGCATATCAAATGGGCCACGAATAGGATCTAATCAAATATTTGACTAGATTATGGTCAATTTCTAAGAGGGAATTGTTAGTTTTTATAGAAGAAAATAATCATATATGAACCAAATCTCATCGAATATTTGAATAGATTCAATTCGTGGCCCACTTGATATGCATTCTAGTCAATTTGAGTATAATTATTTTTAGAGTGTAGGGTTATATCTTAGTATAACTGGTTATGACTTTATGTGGTCAGATGAAGCCATATTCAACTTTATATAATATCAATTGTCAGATATGGACAAAACTTTCAAATGGCTCGTAGAAACCATTCTGGACTCCTCTTTTATACGGCTCATTCGAAATTTGATATGATAACTCGTGAATACGAATCATTATATGTTCCAAATAAAGATTTGGTATGAGTCATATTAGATCAGAATTCAGATAATTAGGTGCTATATTCGACAATATTTATCATCTGTCCGGGATGCCATAATGGCTTTCATCTGGATTTTATATCTGGCCCACACGTGGCTCTCATTGAAGAAATGGACCAAGAGAACCAATCCTAAATGCACCCAATACGACACGAACATAAACAACTAATGTATGAATGAAGGATGAAAAATATAATAAATGCTGATTTTTTTCTTCGGGTTTGGTTCTCCAATATAGTGAAAGAAACACTATACCAATGAGCCCCAGGAGAATGTATCTGTCGGTCTTGGCTGACCATGGGTAAAAATACCAATCCGAAACAGTTATACTAAAGGTCAACGGAACTGCTGAACTTGACGCTCTTCCCAACTATGCAAGTTTCGAAACGATGAGTTGTCACTTCCATTGAACTCTGATGTCCAGCAGTGCCGCTCGTGGCTATAGAGGTTAACGGTTAGGGTTCAAAAACCTAATATAGCGCACAATACTTAGTGAAACGTGACCGGACAATTGGCCCCCGGACAATTCCCACAATTGTCCGGGTGGGAGGTGTCCGACAACCGTGTAAAACACACTCAAAGGCGCTGTACAAAGAGAAGGAGGGAACAAGTTAATCAAACGCTCTCTTCAAAGCAACCGTGTGGGATTATAGAGTGCTTAACTGCCTAATATCATGGGGCGGAACATCCCATAACTTTGGACCAGCTACGCTAAAGGAACGGTCAGCGAACGACTTGCGACTAGTAGATGGAACCTTAAGAAGTATGCTTTGGGAGGACCTGGTGTAGTATTTGGATGAATTGCGAACCAACAGACAGGCAGGAAGGAAAATTTACGAGTAGTCGTTTATTAAGAATGGATCAAGGAGGAAACCTCCAGGAAACAATAGTGAACATTTTTTGAGAAGCTTTCATCAGGGAAATGTTAGTTCAGACTTGATAAGTATTCATGAAACAGGTTTGGGAAACACTATAAGCCCATTAGTTTCCTCTTGCACTCCTGGGGCGAGTAGTACTGAGAGTGAACAACACATTAATATCGAATGCGGATGCGGCGAGATCCCGATAATAAGAAGCTTCAGATTTCACGACGGGGACGCGAACTACGACGTATGCCGTAATGTCAGACCTACTGCGCATGCGACAACCCCACACACTGCCGCACTAGGCCGAACTACGACGTGAATCACTCACTTTTCACGTTGTCCCTACAACGGGAACGAGAGCACTGCGCGTCATTTCGCATTGCATGCTGCCAACGCTGAACAATGGAATTCGAATATTCCACGCGCAGTATTCGCACGCGCACCCATGAGAACGAACGCGTCCAATGCTGATTGAGGCACGCAAACACTGCCAACCAGTGAATTACCGCGTCGTCAAGTTCCGTCAACATCTCAAGCGTTTTTATTACAGGACGGCGACGTGGTCTACAACGTGATGACATCCCCGCCGCTGAGGTCCCCATCGTGAAATCTATAGCTCACTATTGTCGGATTTTCGTGAAGCAGAGATGAGGAGAGTGTACGAATATACTGTGATCTGTTAGCAGAGATACAGGTAGGTTCAATTTCAGCAGATATTCATCTCAATAGGATAGAACACAAACCTTGCGTACCCATGCTGCCAAAACGCCTCATGCGGCGAGTGGTATCTTCGGATTATGAATCTCATAATGCCGTCAGTTACGCATATTGTACATGAACTGGTATATATTGATGATGTCTACATGTTAACATAAAGTTTAGTCCCTTCTGACGAACACTACACTGTAAAAACTGTGTTTAGAGTTCGAACACTTTCCTAAACACATTTTCGACCCAGATTTCTAAACACGTTCATATGATAAATATTATGTGTCCAATTGCAAAACAATGGTGTTTAATTGCTGAACATGTTCCATCCAAATTATAAACACATTGTTGCTAAACACATTGCTTAACCATATTTCTAAACACCTTCTTTACAGTGTAGTCTTCGCAAAAAATATCAAATTCAATCCGCATCCGTACCTGGATCCCAGGATGTATGGTAGAATGTCGTACATTGTAGGGCCTACAGTGTATTCCATCAATGTCGGTAGGTAGACTTGGTGTGTCTCTTTCTTGTCAATAATGTTTGTACTGATATGATGCATATTTCCGAATAAAAATACGAAAAATTAATTTGAATTATGACTGAATCATTTTGAGGCAATCTCCAAGGATTTGTTTTCTAAAATGATACTATTCACGACTCCGGCCGATATGTCAGGAAACCATGATTGTGGCTTATTTAGAGGAACACTGAAGGCTCGAGTACATTATTAGTGATCTTTTAGAGAACGGAAAACTGAATATATTGGTCCAAACCCCTTCCTTATCCGAAATTCCTATATATGTCGAGTTATTGACGTTTGAAGTATCACCACTATGACCCAAACATTGTACTTGAGAACACAGCATTCCTAGTTGTCCTACTGCGTTTTTTCTTTTCACCAGACTAAGTTTATTGGGGAGAGAATATGTTCTTCTGTCAAGAAATACTTATATATATTTCGAAGATAAACAAAGGCAATTTGCTGGGTAGTCCAGGTGAGGTAATGCATGGTGGGAACCGTGGAATAGCGTCCATCTTGTGCAATGCACATGGCCCAAACTATGAAATCCTCCAACTATGTGATGAAACGTCCTATGAACGTCCTGTTCACTGGAGCATGTAGTTGCCCTCCAATGCGTAATGTCACATAACCTGCCAGGGTCGTGTGGGCGCTGCAATGGTGACCTTTTCAGCTACTCCAACTCCTGTCAGTCATGGGAAACAGCCTGAATTGTCACAAACCTCATGTTGGTCCACTCCTCGATGCTGTTGGCCCATCTCTTCCTCGGTTTGCCTGACTCCTCTTCCTTCCTTTTCTCCTCCAGACTGTGGTCAGTGGGTCTTCATTGTGGGGAACCCGTTGTGTGACAGCAAAATGTGGTGAGCCTATCAACCATGCATAGCTTGTTAAAACAGGCGTTTGATATTTTTTGCCTCGTATCACTCAGCTTCACTAGTGTATAAAGCCCTGCATAATATGGCACCAGTCTACATCATGGACATGTTTCATTACAAGAAGACCAGATACA
>JAUOBX010430097.1:0-10481 GCA_032360705.1 Eupentacta quinquesemita
TTGGGAGAGTCGTTGTTGCTTTTGTTGTGCTCTCTGTCCCGATTGGTGGCTCATCTGTAACTTGAGTTACAGGCTTGAGACTTACGCTTGATGTCTCTTTTGTTGTTGTGGGTAGCGAGGTGGTAGCACAGGGGACGATGTCGCAACAGAGGATCCTGATTTCGTAGTCGTAGCACGAGATGCCCCTGTCCGGGTATCCCTGGCAGACCAGCCCATGCGTAAGATTGCAGCAGACCTCTTGGTCCTCGATGTCCTCGAAGGGAAGTCCCGGAATGTCCCTGATCCTACACTCGATGTCGATCGGGTAGCCACAGATATCAGGGTTTAGCCCGATAACATCATGTATCTCCTCCGTCTCTCTGCCAAATGTGCTATTCGCAGCAGCGCCCTCGTCACTGTGCCAATCAGTCCATTGGCAGACTTTCTCATAGCACCCTGCAGGTGAATAATACAGATATTTCGTGGGTAAATACACAGGATTGTATTGGACACTACCATAATTATTACACTAGAGGTTCAATATATACCACAAAATGCGGAGAAGGTCAATGAATATGAATTTGTCCAGTGCCAGCTTGAAGCAACCAATCAATGGTGGAAAAAACATTACAACAGTACCCTGCGAGGAGGCGATACAGAAATTCTGTGGGTAAAAACAAAAGATTGTTTTGAACATCATCATGATTATTATACTGGTGGTAAATATACAGCACAAAATGTAAAGGATGAGAAGTAGAAGGAGGAGGAGTAGAAAGATTCGTCTGTAGGAGTGGATTTTCAGTGCTGATTTTGGCAACCGATGCTGGACTATCAGAATGAGAGACATGCCATGATATTTTGTTTTATACCAATCCAACAGTTGCCCACAAAAATGAGAAATATGTTAAGATGTCATGTAGAGACAATCAGGCTCGAGTACCAATATGCTGCAATCAAATTAAAGAGATACATACAGGTTACACAGCCTAAACAAATAAAATTGAAATAAAAAGATTCACCTAGTAGGACAACAAATCCTGCGCACCCATGCAACAACATTGCAAAAGGATCATGTGGAATATTACACTGTTCACTGCCTATTGATACATGAGCAAGTATAAATTCATGATTTCCCTATTTTAACAACAAGAATATTCTGTTTTGTCGAATGCCTATCTTCTTGAAAAATTAAATTTCAAATTCATTTTGCATCTGCACTCAATGGATTCCTAGCTTCACCCTCTGACAACTAAACTAGCCAACTGACAAAAACTGACCTTCACTAGTGGTTGTACCAGGTGGAGGAGCCAAGGTGGAAACTTTTCGGGTGGTTGTGGTGTGCAGTGTCGGTGGGCAGGGGCTTATTGCTTTTATGACTCGATTGGGATTGGAACCCAGATCTCTCAAGTGAAAAGCCTGATCCATTGACAACCAACTAAGCTAGCCACATGATGAGAACATACCTTCATCAGTAGTTGTACTAGTTGACAGAGTCAAGGTGGTAACTTTTTCAGTGGCTGTAGTGGGCAGCATGGGTAGGTAAAAACTTATTGCTTTTATGACACGATTGTGGTTGGAACCCAGATCTCTCAAGTGAAAAGCCTGATCCATTGACAACTAACCAAGTTATTAACCAGATGATGAGAACATACCTTCATTAGTAGTTGTACCAGGTGAAGGAGCCAAGTTGGTAACATTTTCTGTAGTGGTGGTAGGCAGCATAGGTAAGCAAATGCTCATTTCTACATAGTTGAACCCAGGTCCCTCAAGCGAAAAGCCTGATCCACTGACAACCAACCAAGTAATAAACCACATGATGAGAACATACCCTCATTAGTAGTTGTACTAGGTGAAAGAGCCAATGTGGTAACCTTCTCCGTAGTGGTGGTATGGCAGCATAGGTAGGCGAAGGATCATTGCTACGTATTTGAACCCAGGTCCCTCAAGTGAAAAGCCTGATCCACTGACAATCAACCAAGTTATAAACCCCATGATGAGAACGTACCGTCATTAGTGTATCAGGTGAAGGAGCCAATGTAGTAACATTTTCTGTAGTGGTGGTAGGCAGCATAGGTAGGCAAAGTCTCATTGCTACCTATTTGAACCCAGGTCCCTCGAGTGAAAAGCTTGATCTATTGACCGTGACTGGACAATTGGCACCCAGACAATTCCCAATTGTCCGGGTGGCAATTGTCTGGGTGGAAGTTGTCTGGCAACCCCACTGACAACCAACCGAGTAATAACCACATGATGAGAACGTACCTTCATTAGTAGTTGTACTAGGTGAAGGAGCCAATGTGGTAAATTTCTCTGTAGTGGTGGTGGGCAGCGTTGTAGTGGGCAATGTGGTGACTGGTACCATAGTGGGTGGGACGGTCTCGCATGGGACGTAGTGGCAGCACTGGAGTCGCATCTTGTAGTTGTAACAGTAGTGTTCTCCGGGCCCGTAGTTCTCACAGACCAGACCGCTGGATAGATCACAGGTCGCGTCCTGGTCGGTGATATTCTTGAAGGGAACTGTTGGATCGTCAACGACCCGGCATTCTATGTCGGAGGCGCCATGGCGACACATCTCTGGGTGGCCATTCAGGGCTGTGTGGAGTTCCTCGGTCTCATAGGGTAGAAGGATGTCGACATCGCCACCATCTTCATCATCATACCAGTCTGTCCAATCACAACGCTGGACAAGACAGGCTGTGGGTCAATGGAATGAACAATATTTACCAGTAAATCAATATTCGTTCTGCCTGCCTGCTAGAGTTAATTGAGTCATTTTACTCTTCAGGTGCAACTCAGGAGACTACTATGCCATGAATTGTGAGTACCAACATATATACACATAAACATATCATGATTATCATAGTATGATATCCGATCCATGTGTACCCCATACATGGAGATATTCCCACTCCCCTGGGCTCTGCAAACACGCACCACCCTCGCAGTCATCACATTTAAACTATGTTTCATCACTCCATACGTGTTTATGATTCAAGAGTGGCTGCAATGGGGTGGTCGTAGTTGGATTGAGTCACACAGCCACACACTTTCCTGGGCTCTGCAACCACACACCTCTAGCGCACTCATTACACTGAAACTATGTTCCATCACTCCATACATGTTGATGATTTATTGGTGGTTGCAATAGGGGTGGTCATAGTTGGATCGAGTCACATAGTCACACACCTTCCTGGACTCTGCAACCACACACCTGTAGTGCACTCATTACACCTAAACTATGTTTCATCACTCCATACATGTTGATAGTTCATGAGCGGTTGCAATGAGGGTGACCATGGTTGGCTTAGGTCCCACAGCCACCCCCTTTCCTGGGCTCTGCAACCACCCACCACCCTCCCACTCGTCGCACCTAAACCGTGTTCCATCAGTCTCTACCTGGCCCCCAGACAGCTAGCTTGGCGACAATATTCAAGTAGTAACCCTACAGAGTTCCCAAAGGAGAGCATCAATGGAGAACAAACCTGATAACATAATGTATAGCTGTGAGAATAGGTTTAATCCCATTTTGACAAACCTGTTGTTGGCTCATGAGTGGTAGCAACAGCAGTGGTGGTGATAGGGGGTTCGGTCTTCACAGGGCATGGTTGGTAGTGGCAGCAGTAGATGCGGGCCCTGTAGTTGGAGCAGGGATGCCCCTGGGCGACTAGGTTCTCGCAGACCAGACCTCCCTCCAGGTCACAGCATACCTCCTCTCCCTCGATGTCTTCGAAAGGCACATGGGGATTGTCGACATCCCCACATTCTATGTCCTCCACATATTCGCAGATATCCTCGTTGTCAGATATTATGTCGTTGATGTCCTCAATCTCCTGAGAAACGTTCACGCTGATCTGGCCTCCATTTTCATCATCGTACCACTCAGTCCAGTCACAGACTTTCTCCAAACAAACTGAAACAAAACAAGTTAGAACCACACATGAGTCACAACAATTAGTACATAGATCCCAACTGACAATCAAATTTCTAGCTCCACAGAACAAAGTATCTCCTCTGCCCAAGATGATTTAGAGCAACATAACAATGTCTTCTTTATGCTGTACATGCTATACGAGAATTTGACCTATGCAGATTCAAGCAGTGGGGGAATCTTGATAACTCACTGCCATCAGCAGCACATGACAGAATTATGCGCCATGGAGGCTGGACAAACTTGCCTGACCCTGGGTGGAATATTTTACAACCGAGTGTAACATTCTTGGTCACCTTGGTCCGATTGGGGTTGTGGATCGATTGACATCAAAACGAATTGCTAAACAGACCAATCGGTCCAGGTTCAGTCGAAATATCCAACAGATTTTCAGAATAGAAAGTCAACTAATGATATCAAGACTGTTACGCGACTCCTGCGAAGCGAGGTCAGCGAAGTGCTTGCGGTTTTGCGATTTGCAAAGTGATTTGTCCGGTCTCCATGGCTCAGAATTCTCTAATGGGACATCCACCTGGACATGGTACAAGGGAATCCCTCCAAGAATGTCACCAATGTGGAGAAGCTGGGAGATGCAAGCAGTAGCTTGCAAGTTGTCCTCCCCCTCATTTAAACTTACCATTTGAACTTACCTCTGAATTAGAAGTTTGACCCCAGATATTTTTCGCGGTGTGGACGGCATCTGAGAATGTGCACTATAGTAATAACCCGATAGCCAGATAGTATTTTCAAGACCAGAAGGCAACGATGCGTAGTTATCTTGTTGCCAAGGAAATTCCAGCACAGGTACAATCACCTTGGACCAGACAAAGAATCATCAGGGATCATGTACTCCATATGGCCAATCTACAGACCAAGTATGCAGTTTCCGCACCTATTCGTTCACCAGTTATCGTGTTGACAAGGTTTTTATACTTCGACCACTCTTCAACCCAGATGATCTTGCAGTTATCATGTTTAAAAGGTTTTCTGACTTTGACCTCTTTGACCCCAGATGACCTTGGACCAAACTCTGAAACGATAGGGATCATGTACTCCATATGGCCAACCTACATACCGAATATGGAGTCTCTGCACTTTTACGTTCACTAGTTATCATGTTTACAAGATTTGTGGACTTTGGCCTCTGTTGACCTCAGATGACCTTGGACCAGACCAAAAACAATAGGGACCATGTACTCCATATGGCCAACCTACATACTAAGTTTGAAGTCCCTAACTCTGATCTTGTAACAACTTACTTGTGGTTGGTTCCAATGTAGTTGCTAGGAGGGTTATGACTGTAGAGTAGTAGTTGGTTCCTCAGTAAATGCCTCATAGTGGCAACAGTCGACCCTTATCTCATAGTTGGAGCAGGTTTGACCCTAATAGTAAAGGCAATCTAACAACTTACATGTAGTTGGTTACAATGTAGTTGCTAGGAGGGTTATAACTGTAGGGGTAGTAGTTGGTTCATCAGTACATGCCTCATAGTGACAGCAGTAAACCCTGATGTTGTAGTTGGAGCAGGAGTGACCCTAATAGTGAAGGCAATTTAACAACTTACTTGTAGTTGGTTCCAAGGTAGTTGCTGGGGGTGTTGTAACTGTAGGAGTGGTAGTTGGTTCCTCAGTGCATGCCTCATAGTGACAGCAGTACACCCTGATCTTGTAGTTGGAGCAGGGGTGGCCCTGATAGTAGAGGTGCTCGCAGACAAGACCATCATCAAGATCGCAGCACACTTCTTGTCCCTCAATGTCCTCGAAGGGCACAGTTGGGTCCTCGACCTGACGGCATTCAATATCCTCTACGTATTCACAGATCTCCATATTATCATCCAGCACATCATGAACTTCTTCAATCTCATGGGTCGCATTTCTTGGTATATCTCCCCCATTTTCATCATCATGCCACTCGGTCCAGGTGCAAACCTTTTGTCGGCACTCTGCAAAAATGATGAGCTTGAAGTTAAGTTGGTAAAAGTTTTACCCATTGCAGAGTGGAATGTAAAACAATATGTGGAACCGATAAAAAACAGGGTAACAGGCCAATGAGCAAAAGGTGTGTATGTTAGGGGAAATATTGAACTTCTCAGCAGTTGCATTCAATTCAGAAAGTTGCTAAAGCCCCTTGATTATTGCTTAGAATTTAGCACTGTACATTAACATGTACTTTCTCTATGATTGATCAATGTTTATCGATCCAGAGCACTCTGGGCCGAGAGAATGATGACCATTTGTGCTAAAATTGTTCCCTAATAAATCTTACCCAAGCAGCTGTGTCATTTCCTATATGCATTCCATTATATACAGACATTTATATGTCAGCAAATATTCCTTCATAAATACATATACTGGTACATATAATGTATATATATATATATATATATATATTATGGTAATAGTGATAACATAAAAAGTTTGCGAATGTATATATTGGATCGATTTATAGAAGGTTTGTGTTGCCATATACAGTGAATGTACAAAGATGAGATTGAAGGTGCATACGATCAGTTGGCTTTTTAGGATTTTCAGGGTTCCAAGTCTGGATGCAAAAACATCACTGGAACGTTGTAACTGGAAAAGTAACCACACCAGTGACTCAGATATTCGAGTAGCTTGACATAAATCACATAGTATTGTGAGGACAATGCAAGAGGCCACACAATCAAATATAGGCTCGGCCACTGATATGATCCTGATTGACATACTGTTAACCAGAAACTGAATATCTCCTTTGTTAGATATGTAATCTACTCCAACCTTCATTCAGAATTCAGTGGATACTGGAGTCTTGAAGCCAATCGAATGCACCTTAGGATAAACAATTAGGACTAAGATATGTAGGATGAAGCCCAGCTCACCTTTCTTGCTCTGATATATGTGGAGAATGAGAGCGGGGATGATATTCAGATATATAGATGAATGGATATATCTGGAACCCAGGTAGCTGCTTTGGAGGTGACTGTCTCTGTGGATATGGAGCTATGAGTAATATATGTTAATATATGCAGATGACATGCAAATGATATTTTTTCTTCAGTGGTTGCATGATCTTGGTGTGATTCATATGGCATGGTCTATATATTCATCACCTAAACTACCAGGATATAGGTGGGACATGTACCACTTTATAATATAAACCCACTGCTGAGGAAAGGCCTTCTTATTACCAATATTGGAAATTACAATCTTAAGATTGTAACATTACATGAGTGGTTGGTTCTTGGTCTAATCATGTCTTGGTGTGTTTCTCATTTGTCTTCCACACATTGCCCACCACACTAGGAATAATTATGTTGTTGAATAACAATTATTATAGTTCCATAAACCTTCTAGGCCTGAGCTAGGCCAGGCTAGATAAAAAGTGTAAATTTTCATGAATGGTGAGAAAGTGAATGACAATATTCAGCATCTAACATGCCTTGGTTTAGTCCATTTATGTGTACCACGCATTGTCAACTACACTAGGGAACCACATGGTCAAAGATGTGCACTGTGGTGATATAAACCTGCCCGGCCTATGGTCTAGGCTAGGCTAAATGAAGGGTTAATTTAGTTTCCCATCTCCACATCTTTACATTGCCAGAATAGTGGGGGAAGTGAATGATCATATTCGTTGTCTAATCAAGCCTCAGTTCAGTTCATTTATGTGTACCATGTGTTGTCAACTACACTGGAAAATCACATGGGTAAAAATGCACACTGTGGTTATATGAACCTGATAGGCCATAGGTCTAAGCTATGCTAGATGAAGTCATATATAAGTTTCAATCTTCACATTGTAACATTACATGAGGGGTGTAGGAGTAAATGGGCATAATCAAACCTAAGTATTTAGGGCATAATCAAACCTTGGCCTAGTCCTTCATTAATAATCTATTATTGATGGACTAATAAACTTTCCTAAAATATTGTACTATTTTGTGTGGAAACAGTTTGTTATATAGAACAGTCAATTCATTTTTAAATAGGCCACAGAAATAGTTATTATATAGCCATGTTAATATATTACCTGTAAACTACTATACACATGCTATAATTATAATATATATCAATATTGATTGAATTTATGATCCCATCATGGAATGTAAATACTATTGTAAATATACAAAACTATTGAAAAAGAAGCATAAACATGAATGTATATATATAATACTGGTCCTATCGAAGGGGAGAGGCATGGCTGAAGAGTACTATCTACATTCCATACACACATTCTCCTTGTATATTCTACTATTCTACTGATGCAGTGTATATATACATAACTATATTGTGAGTTTGATACACATTGTGGCTTTTAATATATATATTATGGCTTCTAATTGATATATGTATATGTAAATATAAAGATATATGAATGGATATATGAACATATATACAATTGTGGTACATTGATTTGCACAAATTTGTGAAAATCAATGTGAGATGATGCTATAAAGAAGATGACAATATAATGTATTTAGGCATGACATCTCTTATATCAAACTATGGAGGAAGTTCTGCGCTGCGCTAACATGCTTTGGTTACAAGCTTCGGTGAGGCATTTTTAGCGATGATTTCCTTTACTCACGCGGGGTCGTTGGAGCCAATGTTGTAGTCCGCTCTTGGGTTGGCGTGGCTTCTGGGGTACTGACAGTTGTGGGTCTTTCTGTTTCTTCTCTGGAAGTGGTAGTTTCTCCTGGTTGGGTTGTTTCAACCGATTCTGTTGTGTACTCAGGGGGCGAAGAGGGTGTAATGGTTGATGGTTTATGTGTAGTGCCGGCTGTGGTTGGTCGTTCTGTTTCTTCCTCAGGAGGTGTAGTTTCTTCAGGTACTGTTGTTACTACTAATTCTGTGGTTTCCTCAGGGGACAAAGTGGGTGTTACGGTTGGCGGTTTATGTGAGGTACCAGCAGTGGTTGGTTTTTCAGTTTCTTCCTCGGAAGTTGTGGTTTCTTCTGGTATTGTTGTTTCTACCAGTTCTGTAGTTTCCTCAGGGGGCAAAGTGGGTGTTGCAGTTGATGGTTTATGTGTGGTACCGGCTGTGGTTGGTCTTCCCGTTTCCTCCTTGTAAGTTGTGGTTTCTCCTGGTTTTGTTGTTTCCACCGATTCTGTTGTTTCCTCAGGGGGCACGGAGGGTGTAACGGTTGATAACCCTTGTGGGGTACCGGCTGTAGTTGGTTGTTCCGTCTCTTCCTCATAAGTTGTGGTTCCTTCTGGTTGTGTTGTTTCCACTGATTCGGTTGTTTCCTCAGGGGGCACTGAAGGTGTAGGGGTTAATGGTTTACGTGTGGTACCGGCCATGGTTGGTTCTTCTGTCTCTTCCTCATAGGTTGTGGTTTCTTCTGGTTGTGTTGTTTCCACTGATTTGGTTGTTCCTTCCGGGGGCGAAGAAGGTGTGACAGTTGATAGTTCATGTGTAGTACCGGGTGTCGTTGCTCCTTCCTCCTCCTCGTGAGTTGTGGTTTCTTCTGGTTTAGTTGTCTCAACTGATTCGGTTGTTCCCTCAGGGGGCGCAGAGGGTGTAGCGGTTGACGATTTATGTGTGGTACCAGCTGTGGTTGGACTCTCTGTCTCTTCCTCATAAGTTGTGGTTTCTTCTGGTTTGATTGTTCCTACAGATTCAGTTGTTTCCTCAGGTGGCACAGAGGGTGTAACCGTTGACGGTTCCAATGTCGTACCAACCGTGGTTGGAGCTTCCTCGGGTGCAGTGGTCTCATCCGGTGCTGTGGTTCCCTCCTCAGGAAGTGTGGTCGATGAAAAGGTTGTTTCAGTAGTGGACACTGGGTTTGTTGGAAAGAGTTACTCATTTTCAAATAACAATTCATATGGATTCATAGTGATTCCATAGACAAGGATGGAAGCCCAAACTAGCCATAGGAACATAAGCACGAAGCATGTATGCTTATCCATACCAGGCATGTTCAATATGAACCATAGTTGGGAACACTTGAATTTTCAAATTTTACCAGATTCAATGTTCCCCAAAATTGTAATTCGGGAAACTACAATGAGCAGTACTAATCAAATACTGATCACAGGGATTGAACAAATTATTCATGAACGTGATAGTCTGAAAGACTATCAGACCAGGCATTTAAAACCAGCTAGGAACACCCACAATAATATATCATTCTTCTATAGCGCTTTTTCACATCTATGACATGCTCAAAGTGACTTACAGATATTACCCCTGATCATTAGTGACTTGTCAAACCCACACTTATATAGTGCGCATATCTTTCTGTTCTCTCCTGACGTACAAACACGGTGCCTCGTGTCCCCCGGGAGACATCCCAACAGGACAGCCACATTCAGCGCATGCTACAAATGACAAGTCACCTCACAAGGTTCCCAGAAACGCCTGGGTGAGCAAGGCACCGAATTATATCATAAAGATTTAGTAGTAACAAATTATTATTTCAACAAACCTGTCATACAACTTTGTCCAGAAATCGTCACAATTGATCATTAGGTCCAATCTACTGGCGAGTGCGCAAATCAATGGGGATGACACAAAAAATGATTAATTTTTTCTTCGATCCACAACTCGCAAATTTCTCATGCAATATGCCTTAGTCATTTGAAAGAGCTCGA
>JAUOBX010430319.1:0-10480 GCA_032360705.1 Eupentacta quinquesemita
CCTAGTGACATTTACAAATTCAAACATTGCACCTGTTTGGCCTTGAACCTGCATAGTAAATGTGCAATGATATTTCGTCTCTTATAAAACAACCTTTCAGCCCCTGTACAATTGCACATGCATTCGAGTGAATTTTCACTGGCAGTCCTCATAGTTTTCTATTACCCTAACGCAGTCAGAGGCATGTGTGTTTGCTACATGAGATGATAACGCGAATGAGGAGACACATTTACGATATATCATAGAGGGGTTGATTGGAATTCTAGTTGGGACTCAAATCGTACAAGGTGGAATGTTACTGTCATTCCTTTCCTTAACGTCTTCAAAATAATTAGACAAAGCCTCATATATAAGATTATTTTGCTTCGGTATACCAAGTGAATCTGCAATTCGATATACTGTGGACGAACAACGCCCTTTTTCTAGTTTGGCTACTGTGTCAACGAATCTACTGTTATGAAATGCAGTCATGTCGTTAAATTTTAGATGTGAGAAGGACAGGACAGACAGAATACTGTATGCGCATGATTGTGTACTACAACAGTAGTAAAATGCGATTATCGGAAATCGGATTAGCCCAGTCAGTAGAGCACTGGATTTGTAATAAAGAAATTAAGAAAAAAATGAAGGGTTTTTGTCGTTGGAATTCCGTCCGACTGTTCTTTCCGTTGCATTCGTGGGCGAGTTGCTATATCACTATTGCCTTTTCCCAGTGGGGAGACTGAGTATAATCTCTGCCTATTGGCAGCAATTTACTCACGAGATCATCAGCTCCGAGCATGTCATCGACGCGGATAGGCAGTAAATATAAACGGGAAAATATATATTATTATGTCAGTTCTCCAACGTAACGATAGCTCAGGCTATATTGTTCCTCCATGCCTGGTTGCCAGTATCACACTTGGAGGATTGGTCACTCTGACGAAAACCAAAAACATGTATTTCAAACAGGCTTTGTAACACTCAATTTGTGCCTCTCATTGGGTTTCAGTTCACTGAACTCGAATGGCATATAATAGCCAAGCCCGCCGCCTCCAAACATCTTCGCCCTTCTTCATGCAAGTGACTGACAAGACGCTGTTAATCCCTAACACCCGAGGTACCCAGTCAAGCATAAGTCTGGCGTTTCTCGTTCAGTTTTGGTCATTGTACTACCCTGCCTTCCATTCACATCAATAAAACATTCTCTTCACTGGGAACGAATGTTTTCAATGTGTGAATTATGGTCGACAGCTTCCACTTAAACTTAGTTATCCTTCATTACACATGTACTGATGTACACATCTTCATACCTCCTTGTTCCATATGGTAGGTTTTAGATCATAATATTCACCTCATAAGAATACGAGGGTAAACTTGCTCGGCGATTAAATGTGTGAAGTAAGCACACAATGCCGCTTCGTTTCGGTGAAGGTGTGAACCAGTACTTTCCACAAGTCAGAAGTGTACTCAGCCACGGATTCACTCCCCCGAGATAAAGAAGAAGTTATGGATATCAAGATCGCTCTCCAATCCCTCTGATCCCATAAATGCTAAAACGTATTCAAAGGGAACTATGCTGCCATATGTTGTGAAAATCTTCTGTTTTGGGGCTGTGATGTTGAGAGACGACGTGTCAACTACGATTCGAACATAGGCCTACCTTGTCAACAAGGAATGTTTCAAGCAATTTTCGAATGTTTTTGTAGCGAGTGGTGTGACGTCATTCTGATTAAGATTGGTTTAGGGAGTGGTCTACTTAGACAAGCCCTCACGGGTTTCTAGTCCACTTCCTTTCACTTCTCTTGTACACTCATTCTTCCTATCATTATGTATAATATGTTATTTTTGCTGATAAAAGTGAAAAAAAACAAATAAATGAAATGAATTCTATACTATACAGGAAGGAACAACTGACCAGGAACGCGTTTTTGGCAGTAAACGTTAACGGGAAACACTCCCGGCCAGCAGAATATTACCACCTGCTACTGGGATTCTGCACCCAATGAAGATAAACATACAATTCGTCCGAATAACATTTGTCTAGCCAATCTCAACATGTCATAATGGGAATTCTTCAACCGCACGGTATCTTAAACATCGATGTCTCGTAACGCATATTTTGTTAGCTTGTATAATACCCACATCTGAAATGTTAGAATCTCAGCACACTCGATTGTTAGGTTATCTTTCAGATTCAATTGTTCCCCGACACTTACTCGTTAACATACCATTCGCCTGCGTTTACGTCCAATACCCATTCCAGTCACCCATAGTCCTAATATATTTCCGTTACAGATACACCTGAATGAACATTGATTTCGATTCCTCCAATTTCTTGAGTATTCCTATGTTTGTCTGTCAACGAGAGATGGTAAACCTTTTGGCCGATACACATCACCGAATTATGGGTTATCAGTAGGAATATTTAGACTACTTTCCGTTGATTCATATCTGCATCACACCTGAGCCTTGTATCAGTTCCATTTATTATCATTCATTATCTATTTATTCTTCATGACGTACTCAAAATAGGTGGGAGTATGCCATTACCATATTTATGAACTTGGATCAGGAATGGAAATAAGAACCTGCTACCGATAGCGTTACATTTCGGGATGTAAAACCAGGTTAATTAATAACCATCGTGGAAGATGAAGAAAATGATAAAGAAATTATTGTACAGGGAAAATAGCATGTAACAATAAATATATATGCAGCTATTGTTATCTGTCAGACGTTCCAATATTTTCCAGCTGACCCAGTCAATAGCTGAAGGTTAGCAGCTCAGAACGCCACCATGCCTCCTCTTCCTTTCATCGGGTTGTCACGTTCGTTACGTTCGTTAATAATTTCCAAATGGAGCATGCTATCAACTTGGCGGGTATGTGCACACCGACGAAGGTAATCCCATTACTTACATCAATTATTCTCCTATAATAATGTATTTATTCTCATTAGCTCCCTCCGAGGGAGTTCTGCTCACAATTATACCCCGCGGACACACAGAACACCATGTGGACTAGCAGAAAAATATATCAACGGACTCCCAAGCAGTTGTTGTGTTCACAATACTACGGTAATGTTGTCAAATATCCACTAATCTGGGTTGGCGATGGAAATGAGTTGGATGATGGAATACATAAAATGAACATTATACCAATGTGGTGAATACGTTCATAGTCATTCCAAAGTAAACAAAGTTAGGTTACATTTTGTATATATACACGGAACATGAATATATTGACTAGATCAGAAAATGAAGAAATGCCCAAGGCTACCACAGTTCATGGTCACCCTGTAGCCTTACATACAGGTAGCTAAATTTATGTGACATTGTGGTTTGGAATGTAACCCTGCACACTAGCCAACATGATGATGTCATTCGAAGATGGAAATGGGGATAGGAAAACTCGGGCCAGTATAGTACACGCGGTATTTACCCGCAGCTACCACGAGGTTTGAAATTGCGCCTGTTGATAAATAAAGAACACCCCTATCATATATCCACCTTTGGACCTTTTGCACATTTGACCTAAAATACTGATATAAACTATACAGATATAAACTATACAGTGTTCCTTTCGGTCATGTTTCGTTTGCGATAGTTGCCTATAGGACGCATGGGTACATAATTATTATATCATTCCAAACAGAAGTTTAGTGATTAGTCCAACACTCGAACGTCTGTTCAATTTCAAATAGTGCCCAATTAGTATTCTGGCAGCCATAATTGTTCACAACTGGTTACAGTGGTCTAATATGATACTCATGATCATTCGTTATTTGCGAACCCAGCACTCATTATTACACATTTCTTTCCGTTCTTACCTGATTCACCTAATCAGTCGGTAACATCATCGTGTCCCCCCGGCTGCATCTACAGGCGGCGCGAGGTAGTGGGTGCATGCATGTCTGAATACGAATGAAATATAATCAACTATTGAATGGAATGGAACATTCAATATCTGTTTTACATAATAACAACAACAACTATTGAATGTTCTCAGTTTTCTTTGAATGATTTCGTTCCTGAGCTGCTGAACACTCTCAGTTCTGTTCACGGGGTGCAAATCTCAAGGGATAAAAGTGAATGTATCAAATGAACTGTTTCGTTTCCTATGTTAGGCAATTACTATATGTACTGACAGTCAGTCTTTTTTTATATGAAAGACTCGCATGCAAGACGGAGTAAGGTGTTGAGGATTAGAACAAGTAGAGAGAGATCAGGCAGTGGTTGAACCCACCTAAGGAAGAATGTACTATAGAAGTGTCCAGTAGACAGGTAAAGATCCAACGTATGTTGATATTCTCCATCACGGTCAAACACTCGAGATTCCAGTGACGAACTGTTCAAGGTTGGCTGATTTAGGAATGATAGCGAACTGCAAAAACTTTCGTTCCTCTACCCACATGGTTGGACATATATGAGATGGAGGATGTAGACATGGGGTCGAGGAAAACATAAGATATAATTATATTTTCAATGCGTGGTCTCTAAATGATAAGGACGCTAACCCAACGCATGATAAGTAGAATAGGGCTACATAATCAGCCAAAATAGCACGATAACGTTCTTAACCCACAGTTGCGTTTTTAACATACGTTCTGGCTAATTCTAGATAATTGTGTAGTTACTGCGTATGCGTGAATTTCCTATAAAAATCTCTTCCTTGCGTGCATTCTATATCATATTGCTAATAAATCACCTCCATACTATTTAACTGTGTAAACAAAATTGACAAAGACACGTCATTCAAACTCTCCATATGAAAGAAGAATAGAAGATTGGAAATGAACATGAAAACTATACTAGGATTGTAAACGTCATCATCCAAAACGTCGAGAGTATGAATGGGAGAAATCATACGCTCAGCACGGAAGGAAAGTTGCGCAAAGCGAGGGAAGTATAGTTCGGAGGCTGTGAGCTTATTCACGTTTGTTATAATATAATAATTGTAAATGATGCGGTATAACACGGGCACAGGCATTCACGAACGAGCAGAACCATATTCAACTCCCCTGAAGAAAATATATCCCCTGATTGAATGAGTTCAAACCAGAGGTAGGACAAGTTATAGTTAATCAGTTGGTTGACCTGCACATATAATCAGGAAGAACACACAATCCACCATGCGGACGAAAACAAAAATGTTCACACCCATGTTCTTCCCCGGGAGGTGGGATTCCATTTGAAATGGTTGGCCAGTGAAGTTGCAAGAAACTACACGGACATTACAGAAATAGAGAGAACGCGAGTGTATTGAAAAAATATTTCGGAAGGGACTGAAATCTATATTTTTTTCATGTAGGTCAGTAGCGAGATGAAAGTGTACAGTGAGTCAGAAAAGATGAGGCATCTGAGGGTGCGAAAATGCTTTATTTGTTTGATTTCTATAACCTCTTTCAACAGCTCTTCTCTCCGAATAGGAATAACGTCGCCTCCTCGTGTTCGTGCGCAGATAAACTTTTTGTCATATATGTGCATGTTATGTGTGACAATACAGTACAATATGTCTTGATCGAGCTTTAAGCCGAGACTCGAGGCGTTATTCTCTTGAGACGAAAGTTGTTGTTGCGTATAAACCCCAGGGTATGTTCGTACCTAAAGAAGAGTGAGAGACAGAGAGGTGAGAGAGTCGTGTATTTGTGTCGCAATCATTGCTTCATGCGTCAATTTGGGCTACTTCTCATTAAATTGAGTGAGGCGAGCAAACAGACAGATCGTGGGGAAGGGAGAACAGATTTAAACGCTGGTATAACAACAGAAAACGGTATACGACTGAAAATGTCAAACTATGCCATTGTATTCAATCATAACTCCTGCTGTTAATGATATTCCTGGACAAAGTGACATGCCGTAGGGAGATCCCACAATTGCCTCACAATGTAAACATTTGGCTAAAGGAATGAAGAGAAGGCCAGCTTGTTGATCCTGCTCTTGTAAAGCTGGATATCATAGGAAGAAGATAAAACATACAACGGAAGCATCTTTCAGGTACAATGCCAGTGCTATACCCGCTGAAATATCAACCAGGGAATCCTTCGAATTCAGATGCATTTATAGGCCTTACATATAGATATTGCAGGGGACTCGTGTGAAGTTGACACGGAATGAAACCGTACATTCACGAACAAAACAGCACTCGTGCCTCATTGCTCCCTTATTTGTGTTCATTTTCTCTAATATACGTACAGTAGGATACTACACACTTAGCATAGTCGATTCATGTTAGCCTCATACTGCTAGACCACGACTTACAAATATCAGGTATCATCACGTCTGCAAATGACTTCAAGTCCGACTCAACTGTTTGCTTCAGCTGTTTGCTGTCTCAGCATGCTACAATGAATCGCGGTCCGTATAAATGTTTTATAGCCCAAGTCACAGCACCAGCCTACATGACCACAAGAGCCTAATGACATGTCCCAGTGGGCCAGTATCTCAAGTGTGGAATGGTTTAAGCATTACCTAATCCGAACACACATTACACATGTTTGAGTCTAAACAACAAACTTGGTAAAGAATGAGGCGAGGAATCCTACCACATCGTTGTAAGTATGTACACTCGTTTTATATCTGTTCCATTGAGATGGAATGAGCTCCAGTTCCTTCTATGGTCAATGAAGATTCTTATATCTTATATGTTATCCATTGTGTATGTTGCATTTGTGATTCATATCAACTCAAAATTGTATAAACTACCGCAGGTTCAGTCTTTAAACAAACCTCACCTTGAGGAATCAAATCGCCCATGGCATTGCTGTCTCCATCAGGAAGATATCTAGATTACAACCCATGACCAGTGTAATCATGTTGACCAGGATTATTCCCTGGGAACGTCAAACAAAATGGTCAAAAGTCGAAATATAGATATCATCCATTATATTCGGTCATTTACCCCTGGTCATGAAATTTCAATGTGGAAATTTGAGAATATACAGGTTTCTAGAGGCGAACTATTCATTTGGTAGGAAACGTTTTACGATGGTGTTAAAAGGATATTGCAATTGTAGAACCTGTATCATGAAGAAGGCTGTGGGTGTCACAGATTGTGGGGTTTCATTTGGCGAAGTCAAGAATTCTGACCTGGACTTTGCAGATGTTGCTGCTTCGCTTGCTGAGTTTGTGGATTCTCCGATGGATGCCCATGTAACACTTAGTTGTGAGGCCAATCTGTGGAGACTTCACGTGTCGTGTGCTGAGAAAATATCCAGTCATTTGGTGATGCTTTGGACCGTGCTGGTGAGCCGGTGCATGTGCTGAATGAGAACGTGGATGTCACTGAGTAATTTGTCTTCAGTCAGCCGATACTTTGTATATTATACGCTAATTTACTGACAGCCTCTCATAATTATATTCACCACGAGACAGTTACTTTTGTTTTATAAAGCTCAGATACGCTCAATGATGGACTATGGTTGCCATATCTGGGTTGGTGCGTTGCCGCTACTTCTCAGTAGCCTCGATCGAATTGAGAGAAAGACTATTCGTTCCATCAACGATGACCACTTTACTGACAATCTTAAGCCTCTGGTCCGTCGAAGGGTAATGTCATCCCTTCATCTCCTTCAACGCGATTTCCATGATGAGTGCTCCACTGGCTTCATGACGGTGTTCCTCCTTCTCTTGAGGTTGCCCGCTCAACTTAGTCCTCTTCTTTCTTCGATTACATCACCATCGCCATCGATATCATCAGCTGCCCGTTTATTAGACGAATCAGTTTATAATAAAAAAAACGTTGTTTCGTAGTCAACCTTCATTGAGATATTATTATGCGTGATATTCCCTCACGGTAATTTGATGCATGCTTGGATTGATCAATAATGGCTATTTTTCAATCTTATCATAAATAATTTTTCAAATGTTAATTACTTTTATGATTTTGTTACTGATTCGATTTAGATAAGTATTACTAATTGTTCATTTCTAATCCCTGCACTTACGACACGCCGATGCGTCAACACTGATTGTAAAGGAAATGTTACAACAATTGTAATATTACAGTGACCAAGTGAAAATCCAAGGAGTGTGGAAGTGTGAGCCTGGATCCATCAGACTTTGTTGCACTTTGGATTGGAGGTAGAAGACCTGAAGGGGTGAATACGCTGCGCGACGCGTATTCAATATGCACAGAACACATATAAGAGTGTTTCCATAGGTGCATGCGTATTGAATACGTGTGTATTGATCGAACGCTACATGTAGTGTCCGAATACGCAGGTAATTGAAAACGCAGGTAAATATGGAGAGCCAAAAGGGACATTATGTACTGTCTATGGTGAGCCGGATGTGCAATAATTCAATAAACAGGGTTTATCGTCGAAAATAAACTTTCTGTCGGAAGAAAAGCACATTAATTTTGGATGAACTCAGTGTTTCGTCGATGAACATGGCTTATCTTCGCAAACTTATTTTTTCTTCGAGTGATGAACTCTACTTGGGTATCGTTTTCCCCCGTCCCCTCAGGTAGCAATACACACGCCCAACTGCTATCAATCAATCTTTACCTTCTTCCAATTCTCTCCTACATTCTTGAACCACATTTTGCTGCTCTTCTGTTGAGCTGACTTTGCTCACGAACTGAATTTCTCAAACAAACTTCCAAGACGCAAGTTAAATACGAGTATATGGAAACAGTCAAAACGCAGGTTCAATCCGCAGCGTATTCAATACGCACCTATGGAAACAGGTCTTTTAAGTCACTTAACCAGTGAATTCCTGAGACAGCGTTGACACAGACCAATATGTAGTTGACTTATATACAATATTTATTTACATTATTTTTTTTCGAACAATGGGTCGTTCATTATTGTAACAAATGCATTGTTCTTGTGTACAATCGGGATAAGGATTCCAATCATGCGAATTGTTTTTCACTCACAAGTAATCATTCTGTGAAAATCATTGGTGTCGAACATCTCAGGTCTCTCCAAAAAAGGACCTCAATATCATATTATACGCCCCAAATTATGGGAGAGCATGGAAGATACAGATGTGTCATCCCGCCAAACGAATCATATAAATACCTAAGAATGCATCGTGCACAATAATATATCAATCGAATATACCTGTAATCTGAGACGTTGACAAATTTAATGCACAAGCGAATCAAAATTAGGGCAGAATGTTACTCGGACATTAAGCGGACATTAAGTTCAGTTAATCTCATCTAACTTGGTCAACTATGTCGATCGCTGCTCACATGGGGACAACATTTCCGTGATCCTCGAATACATATGTGGCTTCATCGAAACCGGCATGCATGTACTCTGAGGTATATCTGCATCTTATTCAGGTAACTTATTATTAGTGAACGTTGTCACGATCAGCATCAAATATAACGCAAATTCGTCTATAGGCAGCGCAGTAGACGGACGTTCAGAAACAAGTTCCACCGGGTGTCAATTGGATAAAATATCTCATTATTACCTGTGGTTATCTATTTAAAGGCATCGGAATGAAGGACGAAAAACTTGCAGACACAGACAGCACGAACAGTACGAACAGTAATATAGATTGTGGCACAGAACAAGCAGAAAGATTGTTTGATTTACTCTTCAATTAGTTCATCGGAAGCATGTGGAAATCATTAGTTATTATATTTCATTGTATATTTTCATTAAAATTATTCTTTAGATATTCATCAGACGTCGTTGGAGAGGTGAACAACCTAACTGGTGAGATTCATGAGAGAGTGTTAGCCTTCGACACAAACCGATATGTAGGTAATTCTGGGGTTTGATTTTTCAAACCATAGATCGTCCATTGTTGAGAGATTGGAGGTTCAAGTCCGCGTGGCATCGTTGAGCAAAGTGCTTTATCCCGATTGCTCACAATGAGTGGGAGGTGATTTGCATGTTGCTGTCACGCTCCAGAGACATTGTCTTGGTCCGTGGCCTGGTGAGGGTTCGCAGCTGACGAGAGTACTGTATACAGATATGCACCATTGCCGGCTTGTATGAGAACGGTACGGCGCATCGAAACCTTAGTATTTTGCGCCTTATAAATGTATATATTATTATTATTATTATTACCCGTGTCCGGCGAGTAAACTTTGAAAAAAAGGAAAAATGCCTCGCTAACAGTTCCTACGCTCCCGAATTAGAGAGTGCATTTCTCAAGCTCACAATAGACAGAAATGCTAAATTGCCATATCGCCAACAGGGAACAAACTTCACACGCATACGGGAAATCGTATCTGATAGTATGTACCGTGCTTTATAATACCTCAGCCGGATATATCCGTGATATAGGACATCGAAATTGCTCATTCACGGCAATTTGAAACTGGGTTATAATGTTACTCACTGCTGAGAAAGGAGGTTTATGTTGACTCAATTTAGCGGACACCAACTTCAGTTGATCGCTCCCAACTCTGTCAACCATGTCGATCGTTGCTCACAGGGGGATAAAATTGTCAAAATCCTTGATTACATTGCTTCATTATAACCTGCGCGTACTTCAAGGGGTATTATGAGATTAAAAGACTGTTGCGTC
>JAUOBX010430541.1:0-10479 GCA_032360705.1 Eupentacta quinquesemita
AATATTATTAACATTTCGAGGTAAAAACATTTGCAGTGTCATGAAACCCATGTCTCACAACCAAATGCATGTAGCTGAAAACACACTCTAGGAGCCACCTGCTGCCATCTGAGGGATTTTGAAAACCAAACATTTATTCTGGCGCTCCGCTTAGAGGGTCACCTCGCAAAGGGCCCCCACAACATTCGGGCCCCAGGCCCCCCGACATCTAAATCCGGCCCTTGTACATAGGAGAGGATTTGACTTAATGATTGACGGACGTTCAATCAATAGCTATCACATGGAAGTAGACATTCACCGTTGCTCCAGATTCGGAGTGCATGAGTATTTTGTCAACGCCTAGTGACTGCGCTAGGACATAATGATCGAATATTAATTGGTTGACTAAATGATTGCGGGACGTTCAATAGCAGTAACACGGAAGAATAAATTTACAGTTGCTCAAGATTCGTTGAGATGTCCCCAGTGGGAAAATGATTTGTAGCACAGTGCCTGTGCGTCAGGATCAGAACATGGAGAAATGTACACTCCAAAGTGCGTGATTGACAGGTCATTAATGAACAGATAGTATCTGTTACACGCCTGTTGCTCGACACGCATGTACATCGTATTATTAAGCTTATAATCAGTGTATGGGTTAATTATTAATGAATGAAACATTATTAGTTAAACTTTGCCAAAACCATTGTTCAAGCTGTGTCCATAATATAAGGGTAGATTCAGAAACTTGGTATAGCCCACAATTCCGTGTAAAACACATCCTCAGAGGCGCTGTAGGCTACAGAAAAGAGGAGGGAAAAGTGAACCAAACGCTTTCTTGAAGAGGTAGGTTCTCCAAACAACCTTGGAAGTTCGTACTGTGCTCATCTGCCTAAACACACTGTGGAAGGTGCAAAGGACAAACAGACTACTAGTTTGGGTAGTGATAATTGAATCGTGTCCATGTCTGAACGCACGTAGCAACGAAATAAAGCCCGTTCACACGTGCACGAATTTTGGTCCCGTACTGTGTCGTGCGAGTGTGTGTCAGCCTCATAGGGCACGCATTCCCACGAACTGTTCACGACATGCTCATGACATATTTACGACATGATCACGCACTGGCATGTACTTCCACGTGAAGTCCTGTCAATCAAGAAAGGAACCACGACGAAAGGTTACGTTCATGCCTCGCTATTAGGACTATGGATCTAATATATTTGCTAGATGGGCAGTCGTATATTTGCCATAGACCAATTTGAAGAAAAAATGCACCCTGGACTTTTACCGAGCGGCGGTTGCATCTGCGGATGGCAGTGACTATAGTTGATCAGCCCTGACCAACTACGGATTGTGTTACTCTGTTTGAGATATGAAACAATTATGCTCACTATCTGCCCAGTAGAAAACAGAGTAACACTACTCACTAATTAAGGCACGGTCACATTATAACGATTTTTTATCGGATTGCTACACGATTTTCTTGATTTCGGGCCGACTACCAAGGTATGCGGTAATGAGGTTCATACATGCTGATACAAAACCTAAATACCTTTCCTCAGGCTGAAAGCCCTCAACCAGCTCCATTCTAATGTGACGTCATATCGAAAAACGATGAGATTGGACAATGAATCGTAGAGCTCTCCGATAAATAGAAGCTGGGTGATTATCTCGAGTTGGGAATGGGGATTCCACATGGAATTGGTTACCAACATAGCGAATGAGGTCCTTCATCATTGTCGCTGGGTATATCAGGCATAATGAAAAGAGATTGACATTCGTAAGTAACAAATACAAAAATCGGATCGTTGCACTATTCGATATCGTTGTAGTGTGACCTGGCCTTAACTCACTCAGTCCCATCGCTGTGAGGCCGTTGGCTTTCATATCAAGTATGTAGCCATTAATACTTCCAGGAAGTGGCATGGGTTTCCTATTCTGTGCTAGAGAGGTCTACACCCCAAGGAAACTACTCTGCTCTGCAAACTCAAACTTGATTCCATTTTGTGGAAGCTGGCTGTCATAATCGAGGTGGTATCTGGTCATAGCATCTCAGTATTCTCAACTGTATTCACTATTCGGAGAAGGCAAAGATGACCACCTTACATGCCACTATCCTGCCTTTGGCTCATCGTAGATCAGTGTTGTCCTCACCATCATGGTCAGAGCTATATATGACTACAAACATGACCACCTTACTGCCATTATTCTACCACTGGCTCATAGTAGATCAGTGTTGTCCTCACCTTCATGGCCATAGTTATATATGACTACAAAGATGACACCTTACTACCAGTATTCTGCCTCTAGCTGATCGTAGATCAGTAGTGTTCCCACCTTCTTTCTTGGTTGCCGGACAACTACCACCAAAACAACTCCCACCCAGACCCAAAACATGACTAACTTCAGACCCTCACCACAATACTGACCCTAATGAGCAGCTTTGCAGAGTAGGAATTGTCAGAATGTCAATCGTCTGGTCATGCCATTTTCATGATCAAAGCTATACTACAACTATAACTTCAACTTTGTAATGAAACGTCATGGAAACGCTGAGCTTGTACGGATAGCTTATATTCTTCCTCATCTAAAATTGGGGATGTTGAAGCCCAAAACCAACTCTTTGATATCACTCATCTAAATGCATTTTCACAACGTATATATTTAGACTAAGACACCCAGCATATTAACAATCGGGTAACAATCGGGTTTTTTATGCACAAAAACAGCTGTCAAGATTCGATTGACAGGTGTACGCCTAGCAACTGCATAACAACTGCAAAGCGACACACCGCAACAGATGTTGATTGACACATGCATATGTGCACTAATTGGTTGGACATTTGCAAGTAGCATTGATGTGGGAGAGGCAGAGGGTTTTTCTAATCTAACTGCTGAATGCTGCTTTTGATATTAGTTTTGGTTTGTCTATCTTAGAGAACTCA
Organism: Eupentacta quinquesemita; assembly: GCA_032360705.1. Taxonomy (NCBI): domain Eukaryota; kingdom Metazoa; phylum Echinodermata; class Holothuroidea; order Dendrochirotida; family Sclerodactylidae; genus Eupentacta; species Eupentacta quinquesemita. The sequence continues at coordinate 2,925 of JAUOBX010430541.1, forward strand.
ATAAACTCTACAATTTGTCGTGGAGTTTTTTCCCAGACAATTATGGGGACAATTTTCTTTATAAACAGCACAATTTTCAGAATAGGCCCAGCGCAACTTTTTAGAAAACAACATCCAAAATAAGGCCTAGAGGACTTATAGAAATTTTCATTCCCTTTCCAATGATGTATAGGTTGGCGAAGCTGCTAACTTTACATCAGAGCTTGATTAGACAGAAAAGTAGTTCTTTTCTGTAGAGGCGGCGCCCCTAACTTCTAGATGGGGAGGGGGTGGAAAATCTGTAGTATCTCTGATATTTTGAAAAGAAAAACAACATTGAAAGCAAATGAACGTATGAACATGTGTACATTGATGATATTTTCTGTTGACACTGTAAGGGAAAGGCAAGAAAGTGAGGTATCATGAGCTGATTTGGCATGTGTCATATCTAGCTTAGTAACCAGAAAGCCAAAAGGCTTAGTGATTCCTTGACCTACGATGGCCCTACAATGGAGATCATGTACATTCCATGGGAAACCCAAATACCGCAACACAATGGGGTTCTGGTAATTGCCTGCTCAGAATGACCATTCTGGACTTATGTTGTTAACAAGATTTCCAGACTTTGACCTCTGTTGACGGCAGATGACCTTCGACCTGACCCCAAAACAATAGGAATCATGTACCCCTCATGGGGAACACATACATACCAAGTATAAGCTTGATCCATCCAGGTGGGGTTGTGTTATTGTGTTAACAAGCTAAAATTTGCCAAAAGATCAATTTTTCACCATTTTCCACTTTGGCCTGAAAATGACCCCTGGTTCACACCAAAATCAATAGGGTTCCTGTACTCCCCATAACAAAGCTATACCACATTTCAGCCTGATCAGACTGAGCATTCTGGAATTATGCTGTTAATGAGATTTTAAGAATTTGACCCCTGCTGACCTCAGATGACCTCTGACCTGACCCCAAAACAATAGGGATCATGTACACCTCATGACGAACACACATACCAAGTGTGAGCTTGATCCATCCAGGTGGGGTCGAGTTATCGTGTTAACAAGCTAAAATTGGTCAAAATATCGATTTTTCACAATTTACCATTTTTTCCGCAAAAATGACCCCTGGTCCACACCAAAATCAATAGGGTTCCTGTACTCCCCATAACAAAGCTACATACAACATTTCAGTTTGATCGGACCGAGCATTCTGGACTTATGCTGTTAACAAGATTTTCAGACTTTGACCTCTGTTGTCCTCTGACCTGACCCACAAACAATGGGGATCATGTACTACTCATGACGAACACACATACCAAGTATGAGCTTGATCCATCCAGGTGGGGTCGAGTTATTGTGTTAACAAGCCATGCGTCACACACACACACACACACACACAAACTGTCATGACTGCATAGATTCCTTAGACTTCGTCAAGGGATCGAAAAGTGTAAGGTATCAGTTCTGCGAAATTTCGGCAGAATTGGTGCACTGCACACTTTGTCATCCTTACTACAATATGAGTGCGATTGCCCTTAGGTCAAAGCAAACAAAACAAACAGCAACGAAATGGGTAAGTTTAAATGGTACCACTTTATTTTATCATTAGTCAATAATGGATAGTACATTTTATCGCTCATGTACGTACCACATGACAATCACGTTCACAGTTGTATAAATACGATATAAGAATGTAAGTCAGAAAAATATTATTATTTGGGAAAAAATTGAGGGAATAGGGGTTATCAGAGAAAGAAAGGTAATAATTTTAATCTTATTTACAAAATGCTAACTTTTCAAACATGTACTGTCTGGGACCTATTACCCACATCAAACAGTACTTTTCAATATAAGGAAGTTTCCAGCAAGCCCGACAGATTGAATCTTCTGAAGATGATAAAAGGAAAACATCTCCCTTTACAGACTGAAATGTACTTTCTCTTATCGATAAGTTAGAAGCCATTAGGCCAATGTTCACTTAAGACTCTTTCAGCCGACAAATGGTAAAATAGGATATGTCTAAACGCTGACATGTGACCATGATGGGGAGATGCTAATGCTGCCAAGGGAATATGATGTAACACTGCTACTTTGCACCCTTATAGCAGATATGTAGACAAACAAACATCACCATGAACGGTATTATATCAGGAGTCCATTCAAGCATGGACGAGACAGGGATACCTAGCAGTACACCTTCTACCACTCTATTTTGGGCTGAAGCCCTGTCACATAAAACTGATGAACAATATTCTTCCATACATATATAATACAATTTTGTCAGTTTCCATTCCGATTTGTCAACGTTCTGCTTATTTCTACAGAGGTTTATAAAATGTAATTTGTTTCACAGTGACTGTACAGTGGACAAATGAGCAATAACTACGTCATGCAGAGTCCTCTACCAATAAATGATTCAGAGTGGTGCAACAGGGGTGTGTCGTCGCCCTCCTCTCCTGGGATTTTGTAGCCCTTGCATCGAGTTCGCTCTAGTGTTGTGTGTGTTCCTAGGATTCGCAGTGCCCTTCCCCTCCACAGAACACACTGACACATTTAGTCCAGCTCTGCAAATGCCCACATCATTTCAGAAGAAAGCGGATCTTTCTTTTTAGTCACCTCTCGAGAGGAACATTGGAAATACTTCCTGGCCAATCCAGCCACCAAACAATCCAGGGAAAACCAGAAACCTGAAATGGAGGTTTGGATGGAGAGTTATTCAGTGAAACCCTGATAAAAACCAGATATTTCAGATTCCAAACACTACAGCAATGCAAACAATTATCCTGATGGGTCTACAATTTTGTTGATATCATTGAAATCTCACTGCGGGATTGATTCACACTTTGTTATTCATGTTATCATTCATGATTGTGTCACCGGCTCAAATAAAGTTGTAACTGGGCACTTTTTACTGGTGAACGGGTGAATGGAATGTAGCCGTTTTACAATGTGCAAGGACAGAGTATGAATTTGGTGAATATACTGAAATTATAAATGAGGGTTAGAACAAAGCAAAAATCTGAGCATGAATGGTGACAGTTGCGAAGGCCATTGTTTCTGGTATTAAGGTAGAGCCTACGTTGAGGGAATTCAACTGGATAAATAAAAATACCCTGATTGGCAACACTGGATATTCCGAGATTGAACTGAAGGAGATTTGTACCTCTGTACTGTTCGGGAGACACTAACACACTGGTGCCTTAGTAGGCCACGTGGCACAATCTCATTTGATCACGTGAGGGGTACAACAAATTATCTCTAAAGAGTGACAGAGAAAAGGCTGAAATTACGAATCAAAATATGCCTCTGTGAATTTAGCCTCTTTCAGTGTTTGGACATTTGATTTACCCCGGGAAATGTACACCCTTTGCCTGGTAACAATAGAAAGGTACAAAAATCATACAATTGAGGTGAAGTTTTTACTACACTGGGAATTGCAAGCTATTTAGGGGATAGTAAAATAGCATAATTTCTGAATAAACACATTAAAGATGCTACAATTACAGGAAACATTTCCAAGAAGTGAAATTGTAAAACTTGTCTGTTGTCATCAGTAATACTTTACACATTCACAAATTTATCGAATGCAGGGAGATAGCTTTGAGATCTTTTGGGTAATAAATTATTTCCACTATAAGTAGGTTCCTTAAATATACTGAATTTATCCTACAAACTGCACACATCATTTGTACAAAAAACTATTTTGGAACCTTGTGAATACAGCAGAAGACAATAACATTCCACCATGAAATGAACCAACTATGTTTGGGCAAAACAGCAAGTTATGACACAATCATCAAATTTCGGTAACACTTAACAATGACAACTACAGGCAACTGTATTATTATATAACCATAGTGTGCAGGAGTGGTAACGAATGCAAAAATACCATGGCAGTGAACTGCATCTGGCAACCCAAACTATGCACAACCCTTCATGAACTTGGAGTAATAACGAAATTTGTGCATATAAATAAGTGCAATCTTTGTCAACTGGAGAAGGCCACATATTTCCAGGTTTACACAAATCTTTGGGAAAATTAGATGAGAATAATTTAATGAGGGAGTCAGAAAACAAGGTTGGTAAGAAGTTGTGAAAGTAAACAAAGTGAACAAATATGAGAAAGCAGCCGCATAGCCAGAAAAAATGGTTGGTTTCCCTATGCTACTAGGCAAAATATGAAAGTACTGCTAATTAAGTTTGAATAAAATACTAAGTGCATGATTTCAGTGGTTCCTGTTCGCTACTGTGCAAACATCTCCAGAAACTGTATTTATCCGAATAAATGCCCTGGGATTGTATTTTTGAAGGAGGGGACGTTTATTTGGGGTTCTTGTAATGTTGGTTTACACTTTACACTAGCCTAAACAATAATGATAGTCACTGAAATAATGAACAATAGATGAGCAAGAACAGTCGCTGCCTTCCAGAGCCAATCTTCAACTAGCACAAGCTGTACCTAATCTCTCGCTGTATGATGCAGCGCCAAACACGTGCATGCAATCAGCAGAGCACAGACTCTCACACACACTCAGTCACACATATACTATTACAACTGGTTTGTTGTTGTTAATATATACCTCGCACATGCATACTGGAATAGAATCAATACAACCTGCAGATACAGAGTACATTATATTTATGCAGACTGGAGAGAAATCCTAAGCTGAATTGAATTAGGCCTTGCAACTAACTGTTGCAGCTCCAGTGCATGTACTATAAGTTTGTACTATGAGTTTGTACAACTGCACAATGAATTGCATGCACACCAGAAAAATGGAATGAGATGACCACAGCAAAGTCAACATAATGGCGGTAACTCACGAACGACACCCTGAACAATCCAATTTTCAGAATAATTGAAGAGACTGAAGACAAAACGAATTTGAATTGGAGTAGTGTATGCCCGAAAAATTAGCTCAAAATGTCAGTAAATTAGGTATTCCCTTTCCAGAGTTACTGTCTATCCGGCTATTTAATGTAATAGGCAATTTGCTTTGCTATTATACACTCATCCCCTAATCTGAAATTTGCTGCATTGTTACCAACATTTCATAATCCTAGAATTACCTTTCTCACTTAAAATGTGTCCATTCCATGGTTGGAAACGGTCATCCAAGAAGCCTCTTCAAAGCCCTGGGCTTTGGGAGCTGGCAGAATGGCACTATCCCCTGAAACGTCGACCATTCAGAGCGAACATGTCAAGGCAAAGGCAAGCATTGTAATTTTTACATGTTTCCTTTGCCTCCATTCTCTCCTATGTCCAGTTTTAATCTAGTTCAATCCTTGATAACAGGAGCCATTTCACCTAATTCCAACAACAACTGCCATCACACCCTCTCGCTGGATTTTGACATCCACATCCTTCCTTGATTCAACCTTATGTCTCCTCCTCCACCTGCCTCTTCCCTGTCACTGCTTCCTTCCCCCAGCCACTGGAAGCTCCATCGCTCTTACATCAAGACACTGCGATGCACAGCAGGTAGTGGTTGCATCAACATCGTAGGGAGAACAGTTTGGAGCAGCATCAACGAGCAGTATACTGTGGACAGCATCTAGCTACAAGGATTATCGTCCAAACACCTCAGCACAAACCTACTTGCATCAAATCTCTGAGCGATATGGCCAGCGCTGCCTGGACAGCAGTTATTTTCTCCAGTGCAGTACTCATCACAGCTGCAAAGTGGGACGAGGGCCCCATCAGAGATTTATTTGCTGCGATGAATGGTCGCTAAAGTAGGTCCTTCTGATGCCCCTGGGTGTGGAAGTGGGCTCTTCAGAATTGTTGCATATTCGTGATGAATGTGTTTGAAGGCAAGTTTGGCATCTAAGTTACACGCCTGTCTTGTACGTAGTGCCTAAGGAGTCTCTCAACAATGATAGTAGTTGGAGGGAGCAAAGTTTGTGTTTTCTGGGGGAGGGGGTGGGTAGGAAGGGGTGGTTATTGATCAACCCCAGGAACACAGCAATAGGCGGAACGGATGTTCAGAACAAGCAGCAAGCATGACACCTATACTACCACAAGATCTCAGTGTGCGTCTCACAGGAAATACTGAAGCACCATGCTGCCGTACTCAGTACTGCCAGTAACTATCATCGGGTGCAGTGGCAACCTGTTCCTCTCAATGGACCGCAGTCAGGAGACCCTTCTGGAGCATCATTGACTCTATATCCTGGTCTTCGCTCCTCTCTCTGGAAAATTTGAAAAAAGAAGAAACGGATGCAAAAGTGTGGCGGCGTGGAAACATAATGGCGACAAAGTTGTTGCGATTCTTTCTCATGGTCTACTTATTCATGGCTCACTTGGTAACAGTTAGATACTCGATACATGACTGGGCCTAATTCATGCAAATTTACTCCCTGATGACCTCATAATGACCTCCATTTAGTAAGTGTAGTCTACTTCCATAAAGTTTCATTCAAATTGACAAAATTATAATAATTGCCCCAAATATGTAAAATTGGATAATGGCCATAGTTATCATTACCAACTATAGTCCACACTCACTGAGTTTTGTGTAATTCAGACAAACTTTTGATGTAATTCTGATCTATTCACATACCGCCTACAGAATACAGGGCAGTAGTCATGCAGCAACATCTACTTCCAAATCCTAGAATTGAAAATTGGAAGCAGTCTTTGAAATTTTGTCCAACCACTCCCAATCGAGAGACAACCTCCTTCTCCCGCCCCGCACTGACTATGAATAGTGATATAATCTCTCCCACCCTGGCACTGATCAAAATAGTGATATAATCTAACAGTGGAAAGTACTGCGTCTCATCTATTTGACAACACAAAATGGCACCCAGATGACCTTTGACCTTAAATTCCAAAGCCCTACAAATGCACTCCCCTGTTATTCTCATCATGAATCCCCCAGGAAAGCAGGAATAGATATTTGGACAGGGAGATACTGTAGATACATAGATAGACATGCATGAACATAATAAACTAGTTTAAAGTTATCAGTGCTCATGCTCACAGCCGATAAACATTTGGGATTTTGGGGACAGACACAATTTACACAAATACTTTATCCTGGGTACTTTGTAACTGTCATAACTCATTGGAAATCATATTTGACTACATCAATTTTCCCACCATGTTAATGTCCGTCAGTGAGGGGATATAATAGTGATGTTTCATAAGGAGAATTATTCAACATTTTTTCAGGTGAGTCGAGAGAATTTCTGAGAATGTAGGATAGGTAGGATTATAATCTGTACACTATTCGTGCAGTCCGGCCACGTGTTCCTGTGGGACCTCTGACTTTGAGCATTAGCAAACATTAGGATATATACAACCATGAACTTACATATTTTCATTTCCCCTCATATTTATTTACACAGGGAAATCCGCCCAAATTCATAATGTAGCACTCATCTGGTAAATATTTTTTCCCTTCAGGTTGGCTAGCTTCCACCTGATTCATAATTAATATGAATATATATATATGACAATTCAGGCATCAATTATGTCCCTTTGAATTTCGATACTGAGGATGTACGTATTTCAGGACACCATGAAAATGACTTGAAAATGCTGTTATACTCACAGAGCATATTTC